>WEIT01028886.1:311-20829 GCA_013389985.1 Dryoscopus gambensis
ACCCCTTCCGGGGACCGCTTAATCTGTCGAAGAAATCAAGAAGTCTCATCTTTGTAGATATTTCAACAGATTTTATTTCATGGCCACATGGTCCGGAGCCAGCACAGAGACCGGACTCTGCACACAGACTGACCCAAGTCACCAGACCACCCAGCATTCCCCTCTCCCGGGGGACACCAACCCACCAACCAGAACACACAAGTGGGCTACATGTGACCGGGGCAGATGCAGGGGCAGGGAGACTCCGTCCCAGATCATAAATCCACCCGAGGGTCCCTCCCTCCCGCCAGGGGAACGGGGGGAGGGTCCTACGACACTCCAGCACCTCAATGTCCTTTTTCTAGTGAGGGTCCCAGAACTGGACACAGCACTCGAGGTGCAGCATCATCAATGCCCAGTACAGGGGACAGTTGCTGCCCTGGTCCTACTGGCCACACTATCGCTGATACAGGCCAGGATGCCGTGGGCCACCTTGGCACCTGGGCACACACTGGCTCATCTTCAGCTCCTGTCAGCCAGCACCCCCGGGTGCTTTTCCAAGAAGCAGCCTTCCAGACACCCTTCCCCCAGCCTGTAGCGCTGTATGGGATTGTTGTGACCCAAGTGCAGGACTCACATTTTGCCTTATTGAACCTCATAGACTTGGCCCATTGATCCAGCCTGTCCATAATCAGCTTATGACTAATTTTCATGGCATTTACTTCTTGATATTTAAGATTAAGAAAATACTATGGTAGTTTATTAATCATACAGGTAGTAACATTGTGTACATTAACTTATGGCATCTATTAGAATAAGCCCACTGACTTCAGTAAGAGCTGGAATTTACCTGGAGCAACATGTGAGGAGCTTTTGTTATTTTTGTGTTGCTTATTCATCCTCAGCCCTCTGAATAAAAAGTCCTTTTGAGTAAAATCATTATCCCAAGTTCAGAGATGAAAATTATATCTTCCCAATACAAATTTGAATGTTATGGAGAACAAGGGTAAAATACTCATAACCCTGAAATTTTTTTTCTGAAGCTCTAAGTAATAAAATGACAAAGAAAGAAATTGTTTCAGACAGAAATTTCAGAATGCTGCTCATAGGTTTTCTTTTATAGTTATGATTTAGTTCAAACAGGCCATATTGAATCCATTGGGTGTTTTGTAATAGATTTCAAAATACATAATAAATGTAAGTAATATGATGACTAATGGGTCAAGTGAAGTTGGAACTTTTAAAATGAGAAAATAGCTGGAAACGGTTTTCAGGAAACTATTCCAGTTGATTTTTGGTCCCCCACAAGGTGTACATTAACATAAAACTCCGTGGAATCGCCTCTGGGACCTGAATTCCCTCTCTGATTTCATTGTTCCAAAGTGTTTCTTTTTCGTTCACTGTTAAGTCATCTCCTGGTGTGGTGGGAGCGTATAATAAGTGTAATTTATTTATATTTATCTAATCTCCTTTTAACTCACTAGTTGTTTCATCATTCTGTTTCCTAGTAGCTGTTCAGAAAGCTGTAAAGGCTAATTAGAAACTAATAATTGAGATGAAATGGATTTACTGGGTAATCTAAAGAGAAGTAGTGAAGAAATTGAGGAAGAGAAAGAGCAATTCAAAGTCTACATTCAAATTCTATATTGTAATAAAAAAAAATTGCTTTGATACCATCTAGTTCAGATTGATTTAAACATAAAAATAACTCACTTGATGCAATCTATTTGCAAGCATGGTAATTTTTTCACTTTTTTTTTCTGGAAATAGATAACACCTGGCAAAATAAGTTATTGCTAATGCATTGGGTTATAATTTTGGTAGCTAGTCACTAGTAGGCAAAGGAGAAGCTGATGTAATGGAGGAGGTAAAGGTGGCTTTGAGCTATCTTTTGCTCTCTCTTGATTCTGATGTAATTTTGGAAATTCAAAGAGTTAGTTGAGTTACAAGAAGACTGTGTTTTCCTATGGGTACAGAATCTGTGCCGTGTTATGTGCCGTTCTTCCCTAGGTGTTTAAAATAATCTAAAAAACCTGTTACACTTGGATTTTGCACCCCCAAAATTTTGTTCCAGTTGAATCTGGATGACTCTTAAATTTTAAATCTCTTTTCAGCCTATTTTGACGGTCTGGTGAAGCTGCTGAGCATCTATCTTAATCAACTCCTATAAATAGCTCTTCATATTTCATCAGTTTGCATTGTTCTGTCCATCGCTTAAATATATTTTCCTTAGCAGGAATGTTAAAGTTTCTTTTACATTGCTAAAGATAAAGTGTAAAAGAGGTCAAAGACTAAAGATTGCTCAATTTTGGGGCTTTTTTCCTTTTTGAATGTTTTACTTAAAATGCCTAACAATCTCTTTACATAATCTTTAACCAGTTGTAAAAATAACCTGTATCATTATGGGATAGTTAAAATATTTGCAGTGAAGGTTCCAAAGTTGCATTCTCTGCAATTATGATTCCGACTGCCACCTCATTCTGTCAGGGCTGATTTACTGGATAATAATAACTTCATACAAAACTTTGTCAAGTTATCAGTCATGAAAAGATTTTTCTGTGTGATGTGCACAGTTTCCAGACAGAAAGTAGGGAAGTCATTTGCATTTCTCTGGTGTCCTAGTGGCCCTTTCTTATTGCTTTCTTGGATGAGTGGCCGAGAGCAGTGATAAAGCACAGGCCCAGGTGCCAAGTATGTTCCAGCACTGAGCTGCACCAGCACCCTGTGTCTTCTCTGCCCTGGCCCAAGGCAGCCCCAAAAAGAGCTTCCGCCTTTGTGTTCATCTCTTTTTCAGTCTTTGACACTCAGTTTGCTCTATGGGTTAAGCCCTTGACACCTCTTGTGTCAACTTATGTCTAAGAAGATCTTGGGTATCAGGGAGGTTTGTTGGTTTTTTTCCCTCTTCTGGGCTACATAGGAAAGTGTTGGCAATTAAATGTGCATTAGACAAAGCAGTTAGATGTGAAAGTTGCCATACCAAGGAGTAAGCGTCCTCCTTTACTAACTTAGAAACTGAATTATTTAGCAAAAGCAATATATATGCTATTTTACTCCTTTATTACTGCATTACTAAAGGAGAAATTTAAATTGATAATGCAGTTGTTTGGTTGGTTTTTTTAACATTTCACTTTAAAAACATTCCTTTTCATTTGAGTGTTGGAGATAAATTAATGTCATAATGTCACATCGGTCTCTACTTTCTTCCTAACTCCTTTCTCTATTCAAAGGATGGAGAGGCCCAATAATATCTGCGTAAAAGGCAGGCAAATCTTGGGATATTCCGAGTGCTGAGAAGAGTGGGGAGGTTTTCCAAAGTGTTATGACATTTTTCTTCCCATGGTTTTAATTAAGAATGTCAGTACATAAGGATTTTGAAATATCTTCCAAGTTGATCTTGTGGGGTTTTGGATGCCTGAAAATCTTCAGAGAATCACTGAGGTTGGGAGAGACCTTTGAGATCATCAAGTCCAACCTTTGACTGATCAGCACTGTATCAACTAGACCCTGGCACTAAGTGCTGTGTACAGTTGCTTCTTGAGCACCTCCAGGGACAGTGACTCCACCACCTTCCTGGGCAGCCCATTCCAGTGTTTAGCAACCCTTTCCAATCTTCTTCTGATGCCCAGCTTCATAGCTTTGGTACTCGCCTTTCTTCTAGGCTCACATATTAGCTAGTGTTTTGCCAGTTCCTAGTTCAGTGTGGAAGGCTTTCAGTGCAAGAGACAGCATTTTCAGAAAACCATTAATTAAAATTCTAAGTTACTGTTAAAAATAGGTTTTCAGTCTTAAATTTCAGTTAGCTGTAGCTTCTGGAGTATTGCAAATATTTTCCTAACATTGCTTTGGGTTTTTAAATTCAGCTATGACAGACCTTACACAGCCGTTAATAAATTTCTCTTATCTTTGTAGAAAATGTGCCAGATATTTTTGGGGGGAGGGAATCAGAGAAGTACTTTGTCATGTGCCTGTGAGTCTCTGAAGTCATTATAAACCTGTACTTAAAAGCAGCTCTGAAACTCTGCCCCTGCAGCCCTTTACCATTGGAGTAAAAATTTACCTAAAGAATGGGAGAATCGAGCTCATTCGTTTGCATCAATGTTAAGAGTAAGATGGGATCCTGGACAGCTTGAAACTTCGATGAAATACTCATTACTCTGTGTAAAAGCCTCAACAGACAGTGTTTCCGGTATATATTTATAATGAAACTTGAAACTAAGTAGTGCTATTTGAACATTTAACCTAGTTTAGATACATGCACAGAATTTTAATTACTTTTGGTTCATGGGGTTGGGGCAGTGGCAATCAAACAGCAAAGGGAAAAGCACTTTTCCCCCTAACCAGAATAGGTGTCTCGTTACTAGTCAAAAACTGAATTTGAAATGAAAAATCCTAAAAACTAAGTTATAAGCTGGATTTCTGTAAGGAATTGTTACGTACTGATACTGGAGCATAGATGTAAGTTTCAGCCTTCATAAAATCCTGTTTCCTATCTGTGAAATAATTTTGATAATTCCTACGTCTCGGCTACTAAGATAGCACTATTAACAATGTTGTTCATATTAATTGTGATTCCTAAAAATTGTGTGAGTCTTTTAGTAGTCTGAGAAATACCAAAATCCTTTTTGGTAAGAAGATGAAAAATATTTTTAAAACAATAATGATTTTTTAAAAAATTTAAAAACAATAAATTATTCCACTCTCCCTGGAAAATGAAGAAATCTAAACATAC
Source organism: Dryoscopus gambensis (assembly GCA_013389985.1). Taxonomy (NCBI): domain Eukaryota; kingdom Metazoa; phylum Chordata; class Aves; order Passeriformes; family Malaconotidae; genus Dryoscopus; species Dryoscopus gambensis. Next base: position 5,020 of record WEIT01028886.1, read on the forward strand.
CTCAGTTTTTTTATTTGCTTTTTATTTCACATTTCATCTTGAAAATGCATTGAAGACTGCTGCATATGAGCTGTGTAGGGAACAACAGAATACATGTAATTCACTCATTTAAATCTGTTGAAAATGTTCGCTGTTGGCTTTGGAGTTTAGTCAAATAGTTCTTCGGGATATAAAACTCAAGAGAATATGAAGTATATTTTTATTCTTACACAAAAGAACTAATGTATTTACCCTCCTACACACTCAGATAAAGTGTGTGTCTTTCAGATAGCTGTGGTGATCCCTGGGAAGAAAAAGGAGATTAAGATCCACACTGTGCCATGTTTCTTCCTTTAAAACTATATATTGAAAGTTGCTTATAGTAATTTTCATTATATTTTAATTCAGATTTATTGCTAAATATATTGTTTTGTTATGTTTTAACATTGATTCAGTCCTTTTAATGAAACATGGTGGAAATATTATGGAAAAGCTATTTCTACTCGATGCCGAATATTTGCACACAGCTTGAATAAATGCACTATTGCTTATCATACTTCTTTCTCCAATTTTCCCCTACAGCTGACATAAATGTGGACATATCAAAACCTTTGAAAGCAAATCTCAGTTTTGCCAGACTTGACCAAATAAACCAGTTCTTGAAGAAAATCATAACCACAAATGACGATGTGCCCAGGAAGGAGGCTGCTCCATCAGCTGCCATTATTCCAGATGAGGATGTTGCTTTGGTACCCAGACACCCCAGTACAAAGGAGTTTCTACCTGCAGTGCATACCAACACTATGCAAAATCCTTCAGTGCAAGAAAACTTGTGGCAAGTCCTTTCCTGCTTCCAGAAAATTTCCATTCAGACCGTTCAAATGGTTGGTTCGATGGAAACCATCCCACATCCCAGCAAACCTTGTTTGTTAGTCTCTTTCTCAAACCTCAGTGGAAGTCTGAATATTAAAAGTGTACATAAAACTGCAGGTAAGAGGCTTTTTTTAAATTTGGAAGTGCTACTGGTTCGTCTAAGTGATGGTCTAGTGACCATTTCAAAGTGTGGGGCATTGCAGGGAATTGCTCTATCCAGCATCATAAATCCATGGCAGAAAATAGCAAATCCCCAATAGACTCTATTACTTGAGTTTTCCTTTCAGTGAGGCAGCACCCAAGAATGATTAATTTTGCTTGTAATTACTAATTTATTGATGGAATTCTGGCTGAAATAGTGGTTATGAGAACCTCTGCTCTGGTATTCTGATAATTTAGCACATAATTCAAAGGGCAAAATTTTGACAGTTTTCACTCTATAACTAGATTTTCTTGTTAGGACCTTTGTTTCTGTCTTTTAAAAATGTAAAAATAATTGTTCGGAGCCCTGACAGGTGCTACTATGTAAATATTGGGTCATACTGTTACTCTCCTCCAGATTTATGAAGTTTTCAATTTTTACGTGTTTCCTCTGCACACCTGAGAGTCACACAGGGAAAACAGGCACTCTGGCCTTGTTACTGAAGGACTGCAAGGAAACTTTACACCTCGGGTACAATTAACCAGATACCAGAGACTAATTTAAAATGAAGATATTTTGAGTGTCACTGTAAATTGTTTTATTATTATTTCATTAAAATTAATAAGATGGTATATTTCCACAGTGTGGAGAAGAGCCAGATGTAGGTAGTTGGCAGAGTAGCTTGTGAGGTAAAATGGTCTGTAGCTGAGAGGAGCAAGTTGCTGGTCAAGTGAGGTGGTGATTTATTTCTTTTTCATCAGAAATATTCTTCCCCAGGCCAGCAAGTTTCAGTTCTTCTTTATTGTTTTAAGAGTTAAAAATGAAAAATTTAAAGTTCATAGGACATGAAAACCAGCGGAGGTGCTGGGGCCTGAAACTTTTGATTTATCCATTAATAAACAGCAGTGCAGGCAGGAGCAGTGCCTGTGTTCCCATGTTTTTCCAGTCTGATCACAACTCTAGCATAGAAGGCACTGCAACTGAGTAAAAGCCTTTATAATGTGCTTTAAATAGTTTTAGTTTTGTTTCTGTGTAATAATCCTCTTCCCTTCCCTTGTTTCCCGTCTATCATTTATGCATTATCTGTTCCATGGTGCATTATGGTGTCCACATCATGCTTCGATACATCAAAGCTGGGCTGCTCCGTCACTGTTCTATACAGCAATTTGGCAAACTCACACTCTATTTCGCTTACCCTGGGGTTTTTCATCCTCCCGGAAGGAGGACGTACCTTGCTTTCTATGTTAAGCCTCAGAAACATTTTCAGCTACAAAGTTCTGTTTCTTAATTCTTCTGGCAGTCTGAGGAAATCAATCTTTATTTTACACGCTATAAGCCATACATGAATCTTCAGTATGGTCATAGTCTGGCAGGCATTGTGAAGTAAATCAATACTGATGTCAAANAATCAATACTGATGTCAAATCTAATGAAAATGGACATCAGTTATTCTATATAAAGAACTTTCATAACCAGACAATTATAGACATCAACTGATGCTTTTCACATTTTTTTCCAGTTAAAAATGCTCTATCTCTACTTTATAAAAAAGAAAAATACATCTGCCTGAGGTTTTGCATACTGCTGTGATGGTGCAATAAATTAAGTTTTAATAAGAGCAAAAGACACACTTCCAACAAAACTGATTGAAATTGTCAAAAATTCTTTTAAGAAATTGCTTGGATTTTTTTTTACGATTTTTAATCTGAATTTAAAGTGCTGATAGAAACCAAAGTGGAAATTAGAACTTCAGGAGAGAAGATAAAATACTTAATGTGGGGAAAATGATATTATAATCTTATGTTTAAAATCCTTTAGAAGAATACCACAGTTGCTAACTAGATTTGTTTTATTATTACAACAAAATTATGCAAGCTAACTCAATTTTTAAAAGTTTGTAGCTGAGAGGAAGGAGCATTTAAATATAGTTCTTCACTACTGTTCTTTTTATAAAAGGTTTTATAGATACACCTTTTGAGCTGAACAGGGTTAATGTCAGAGTTTTTTTTAAAAGAATGAAACTAATTTTTGAATACTTCACTGTGTCTTTGATTTTACAGTCAAATAACTATTGTGACCATCTGCAGCAGCTGCATTTTATGAATTATTTGCTGAACCAAGCTAAGCGCAATGACAAAAGTAGTCATCTCAGATGTACTGTTAAAACAGAGGAAGAAAAAGGAGCATTGCTTGCCTTTTGTACAGTATGGCCATCTGCTGTACAGATGTTATTATACCGAATGACTTCAGATACAATAATTGTAGAAAATTTTCATTAAAACCTCAACAATTTGCACTTGTTTACTTGAATCTGCATAACTCCCCAGTGAGACAACACAATACGCTTGGGGTTTCTTTGGTTCTCACTAGCTTACTCTTTGATCCTTTTTGATGTGCTGACTTTAATAAACATAGTTAAAAACACTGTTCAAAAACATCATGGAAAAAACTACAAAGGAACAATTATAGCAGTAGAAACTACTCTAATCCCTTACTTACGCAAGCTATTTTTAGTGAAATATGGTTTTTTACACGTTTTATGTGGCAGTGTTTTATAAACAGTGTAAACAACTGCTTTTCCAGATGAGTTTTAATGCAGGAGATGAAGCTGTTTTGTAAGGAATCCTATTTGCTAGGAATTATTGAACAAAAAAACCCTTGCAAGAATATATACTGTCGGCATTTTTCTTCCCTAATAGGGGGAAAATAAAAGTGCATGACCTTGTGTATTGCTTTCATTTCTTTTCAGCTGAAATTAAGAAAAAAGCTTGCTATCCAACTTTTTTTTTTAATTATCAGTTTTGCCTCTAGACTTTACTGGTTTAATCATGGAAACTAAACACTTTCTGGTTTCATTTTTCTTCTTAATTTCTTACAAAACTAAAAAGTTTTAGCTTCTGAAAAACAGAGGCTAATTAGTTGAATGATTTCACTTCTAACAAAATAAATTGTAAGTGTTGAACACTCACATTGCAGTTGGATCAAACTAAAACACCTTTATTTCTCTATATCCTGCTGTGCTGTTGCTCAACCCCAAACCTTTAGTGCGTCAAGGGACTTCATTTTTTGGACATTTTTCAGGTTTTAGTACAACAGTTGCTTATAACAACATGGTTACTATTTCTGTTAGAATACTTATGTTTCCTTCTGTATTAAATACTGAGTATTTTGGTTTTAGTAAACTAATACTGTTGTAGACTGTGTTGCAGTGTACTGGCACAAAAAGAAAAAATAATAAAACAAAATCCCTTTTAAAAAAATTTACTTTAACAGAGGTTACCGTTATAGTTTTCCTGATGCCCTTAAGGGCAGGACTTTGTCATACTGATGTTCAATAAAACAATTATCTCTATTCATTTTATATTTTGTGGCTTGGAGTTACAAATTCAAACTTGTACCCATTTTATTCAAGTAAATACCAAACACTTAGCTTGGCAGCTTATTTGTACTGTTGATGAAAACCCCAACTCCAAGAACTGCTGTTATACTGGTTCAGTGATTTTTGTCCTCAGAAGTATGTGGCATCTTCCACAAAATGCTTAGAGCTTGAGTTCCATATACTCAGATCTGAGATCACTTGGTACCATGCTTGAGGTGTGTGACTCCTTAACTGTTGCATGGCATTAGAATTGAAGTAAGTTTTAGCAAGAAATACTAGAAAATAGAATGCAATTCTAAACACATGGCTTTCAGCTAGTTTAGGTGTGTTGTTGAAATTAGCACTACCTATCTGCCAAAAGAGCAGATAAATTAAGAGAAGTTGAGGACCATTCTTTCCCCAAAGTGAAAGACGGCAAGAAGCCTGTAGCCTCTCAGTGGAGCCTTATTTTACTCTGGCTGGACACGGGAGGGAAGCCTTGCTTTTCAGCGTCTGAACTGAGAGAGTTACGGACACAAAATATTCCAAAGATCATACACAGAATTCCCCAGTTCTTCGTCCCATATGTAGAGATGATTACTTTAGCATATAAATAAGGGGGAAAAAATAAACACTAGTTGAGCCTATGATAATTGCAAGTATTTTTACTAAACCTGAAAATTACATACTTGAGATACTTTACAGAACTATTAGAAACTAAATGCAGATATGAATTGGTATAAAGCAAAGACCAAGCTTCATTTTGGAGTTAACTAACTCCCTCAGGAAAATTCTGCTAAGGTGTTGTCATAGCCTTTGGATGCTGCAGATATGCAAGTTAGCCCATGGGGAAATAAAACTTTAAATTAGATATGACTACCTAAAATAATATGCAGCAGCAACAAGCCATTTACAACACCCAGAAGGCGTTTGTTACTTTTAGAAAAAATATAAACTCGTTCCAACACTTGAACAATAGGAAATTAATTCTCTGTCAGTAAAAGCCAGAGGACAAACTAAATATTTAAATGGTCACTGAGGACTGAGGTGGAAGTGCAGCTTGTAGACAGCTATACAAATCACTAACAAACCTTAATGAATATTGGGTGTGGGCATCAGGGTCCTGTCAGATTTGACACTATGTCCCAAGTAGCTTAAACCCAACACTCAAGGAAAGGTGGAGACCTCATCAGGTCTCTAACATCTGGGATTTTATTTGTCATTTTGGCATATCCTGCAAGCGCAAAAGAAAGAGTAAAAGGGGATTATCCTGACAATGAAATGAGTTACTGAATCTTGTGATAATGAAAAGCAGAAGAATTCTAATTCCTTTCTATAGTCCCTGAGGTGGAGGTGCGTTTATAGTTCTGCAGGAATATAATGTAGGAGGGAAGAACAGATGGCCTAAAATCCATGAAACAAGACACCATCTAATCCCAGGACTGAGTTCCACTATTAATCCTGGTCAGATTCCCTACTGATACTGTGTAATAGGGTTCAGAATTGCTACTGATGAACTAGGACGTTAACTCGAGGGAGTAGAGTAAAAAAAAGAATAAAAAGTTCCTTGTAGGTTGTTTATTCAAGACAGTGTGCATTAATTTTGTAGAACTGCATTTGCACTTTGAGTAACTCAGCTCTAAAATTATTTCAGATGAAATTTTATTCAGAACAAATATGGTAGGGTTTTTAATCTCTTCAGTTTTTATTGTGAAATTATTACATATTTTTTGAGAGTGGAATTTCCTTTGATAATGGGATCCAAGTGCTGTATGTGACAGTAGTAGGTGATACAGTATTTATATGGAAGTCAATTTTATAGACAGTTTAAATTCAAGAGAAAATAGATATAAAGCTGGATGTTTTCTTGATATATTTTATGCTGTGATGTTCTTCCAGTTCAATCTTCATTTTTCAGTGTGAGGTATAGAACATGAAGGTTAGACATTATTTCCAGTCTTAGGGACCAGTTCCTTAAGCTGCTTAAATTGTTGATATACTGATGTGTTTCTTCTTTTCCTATGTCAAGAATATTTTTGGGGGATGGAATCACCAGCTTGCTGCCCAGAAAAAAAGGTGCCACTTCATAGGAAATTCAGGTTACACTAGCCACACATTTCCACATGCTGCTTTGTGCTAGCTCAGTTGGTCAGGTTGAGTCAGGGCACTCATTTCTCTGAAAACTAACCCAACAATAAAGAAAAGCTTACAACAAGATTGACTCCTTCAGCTGGCTCACTGGACAGGTACACTTTGATGACCATGCTGGCACAAATGAGAATAGAGAGAAGTATACAAAAGAGAAAGAATGGAAGGGAGAAGACTGGAATAAGCCTGGACCTGGACTGTCCTTGATCCTCAGGAGCCACATCCCAAGAGTACAGGGAAATCTTTTTGCTTTGTGTGGCCTTGGTGTATCTGTCAAGCCTTGGACTTCCACAAGCGTAATTGACTGGGTAATAGAGGCTCAAATAGAGCTCAGCTGCTGCCAGGCACTATCTTCAGGATGCTTTATTTATAAAGAAAAGTTACCCTCTAGTTCATGGATGATTTAGTTTACTAAAGCAGTTGAAATACACTGAATCAAGTGTAGAGCTAGAGGAGCAAGACATGAAAGCTGTAACTCTAAATCAACTTTGTGGTGCATATATTGGGCTACATTTTGAGTGGCATCCACTATTTCATAGTGCTTCTTTTGCTGTGCAACCATTCAGTGTCTGATTTTTCAGTTGTGCAAAGTATCTACAACTTCAAAGATCAGTGACATTTGTAGGTACCAGCTATCTCCTGAAAAGAAACCAAAGTTTTCAACCAGCCGCCTAAAACTAAGATGTGAAAATACATAGATCTTTTTTTCTAAATTGAAGAACATCTCCATGCCCATCTGTAGAGCTGGAGTGAGAATTTTTAGCTACTTTTCTGAAACCTGCTGATACCTAAAAATAAAACGTTCATGATAAAAGAACAAAGTACTACTCATATCAATATAGCACTCAGTTTTGAAAGCTGAACCCTCAGATGCAAAATAATCACTATTTTTTTTCATTTGTATTATGCATTTTTCTCCACATAATTGGAATAACATAAGGCAATATAGAGCTTTACAAATATATTCTAAATTATTGTACTCCAAAGACATCCTGGACCAGTAATTAAAATCCTTTTGCATCTAAACTTCAATATGCCCTCTCTGATCAGGCATCACAAAATCCAAAATTACCGAATCACCAAGTGAATTGAGATTTTTCAGTTATTTAGTATGCAGTAGTGTAATGAACATAATGTACCTGCCCAGTTATTCTTTAAGGGAGATGAGCTCATTTCAAATAGATAACCATCTTCGACTTCCTTCTGATTCATCACTGCCCTGAACTCCATTTGAACCTTGTTAGACACAAAACAAGCAGAATTCCTGGCCTGAGCTATAAAATATAATTAAGCCCTTTTGAAATGATGTGTAAAAGAACTTAGCTTTACCCCCACCATAACTACTACCACCACCACAACCAATAAAGTTAAATCAAGCACTGCCTGTAATGGATTAAAATAATAAATGTTCCTGGATTTTAGTGTTTGAAGTACTTGAAGAAAACAGGCTCCCAGCAGCCAGTACCGCTGAATGCATGGGGACATTTATTAGTGATGAATTCAAGGATTTGGCCTGTTTAAGATCATTACTTTCTGTTTACCGTGTGTTACACATCTCATGTTTTTACAAAGCCATATGTGTCCCAATGTAATGCTGAAAAACTCTCCTTCACTAAAGAATAGCTAATTGGTAACGTGTAAGTATTGTTCTCATGGGGAGAATGAACCATCATAAGATTCAGTGCAATACTAATGAGAAATCCAGTGCGGTCAGTGGATTGTTAACTAAATCTCTCCTGGAAAATTGTTCTTAAAATTGTTCTTTACTATGCTGCACCATTTGGTTGCTACTGCTGTTTCCAGACTTGAGTAAATTGGCTGCCTGTTAAATTAACTGCAGTGTTTCCCCTGTAATTATTTTCATAGCTTTGTTACCCTTTCTTCTCAGAAGATGGTTCGTCAAGGATACTTGTCAACAGAGCATTGTAACTGTAGTATAACTACTCAGTATGTGATGTATCTACAGTTTTCTTAAGAGGAAAAAATTGTGTAGATAGTTGTTGCAATATATTAGATATAATGGCACATTTACTTTTTCATAGCTGTCTTAATGTCATTGACAATCTGAAAGTAGCTACTGAAGTTACAAATGTGAAGAGTGAATGTTCAGAAGCAAATATCACAGATTTTCATTTTAGTAGAAGGTACTAAGGAGAACCACTTGCTAATTAACTTTCAGCAGCCAGGTTGTATCTCTGCCACCCAAGCTTGGAGGACCCATTGGAGAGCCTGGACTTCTTCCTTCAGAGGGAACCACAATCCCTTGGGTGGGAATACAGTCGACAGGGTGCTGCTGTCAGTGAGACCACATTGCTCACATGCCTCTGAACCAGCGTGGCTGGATCCGTGCTCTGGGACACACTCTTGCTTCGGAGCTGCCCCACACTCAGAAAAGCAATTTTCCTTATAGTGCTATTGTTTGTAGCAAAGCTACTGGCTTTTCAGAAGAGAGCTTAGTGCCGGTTCAGTGCCATTCGTTACCTTTATTAAAAACATGTGTTTTCTTCTTAATTCTCTTGTCCCCTATTGAAGCTTGCCAATTAAAATCATGCTCTATGTTGCATTAGGTGACAGTGCAGTGAACCAAACAGCATTTGCAGCTAAGGAAGAGCAAATGCATAGAGAATAATAGGAGGAAAAAAGCTTCTTCTACATTTCTACTCATTTCATTTGGAGTTGATTGAAATATCATCATTGAAATGTTTTTGAAAACAGAAAGTCCATAGTTTATGCCAAAACATTGTCTTTCACCTTTTTAACCAGGAGAAATAAACTGACCTCTTTCTTAACACCTGTATTGCTTAAACCGTAAGTGATCATTACTGTAAGGCAAAGATTGTTTTTATATATTTGCTGCATCTATTAAAATGGCCCAACTCTTTCCATTCACACAAATGGATTTATGCGCACACAGCAGTTTAACAAGGATGGAGCCTCCTATTATTGACAAATGCTAATTCAACTCTACTAGAATTATATATAAACCCTAATCTAACTATATGTAAAACTGTGTTAGGGTACTCAGATTCTGTGAGATGTCTTTGTAAATCTTAGCATAAATCAAGTATGTACCAACTAAAAAAAAAGTTAGAATATCAAAGTAAATGTCTTTAAGTAAAATCTTTTCACTGTTCTGTTGTAATGAACTCCACCTTTAATTTTCGAGCAAGTTAATTTCTTGAACATGACAAGCAACTGCTAGCTATTTTTCAAACCCCTTCACGTTATCTCCAACCATATAAAAATACCTGGATATTACTTTTGAGCATGTGTCGTCATAAAGGTAATCCTTCCAAGAGCACACAGAAGCCTGGTCTAAGTTCTATTTTGCTCTATTAGTGTAGATGCATTTTGTGGTACTTTTATGTTTCTGGCTGGAGTATGACAGGGGAGGGCTGGCAGCATTTTTTAAACACTGTCCAAAGCAAGTGCTTCATATTTATTAGTCTCTTGGAGGAGTATTTTAAAAGTCATGAAACTATTTGTTCCTAAAAGTAAATTATTGCACGTACTGAAAAGTGCATTGGTGTCCCTGAGCCATAATCCAAACAGCACAAGTTAACTTCTACATGTCACAGCAACCATTTATGAAGATACAGTGCTTCTGTGTGCTGCCATCTCAAGTTGACTTCAAATAGAATCTTTGATTTAATTTATTTAAACTGAAGGTAGACTTCTACACTAGAGGTTTGTGAGACATGCATTGAAGGACTGACTGAAAATACTGTGTGGGAAGGCAAAAACAAAGGAAATTTATTCTGTATCTTTACTTTTCTGAGGTGATTGCTTTAGTCATGGAAAAGCACTTCACTGACTGAACATGTGCTTTTATGATTTCCATAGAAATAGTACCCTATTGAAACTTCTCTCAGACACAGACATCTCTTTATTTACTATTGCTTTTTAAGGTTTGCGCATATGTGTTCTTCATTTGTTTTCTTAAAGCTTCCTCAAAACATTACTTCATGCAAGTTTCTCTAAATGCTCTCTGCATTATATTTTTTGAACAGTGAGCAGTGGTTTTTATACTGAATCCCTTCATCCCTGAAAGGACATGTAGATACAACTCCTAGAAGGGATGAGGGTGTGATTCTTGTCTACACAAGAGCAATCTGGGTCACAACAAGAAAAATAAAAATCTCTTACTGAGTTCCTGAGCTTTTCCTGGTATTTGTAGGACACAATCCATGGATGTGTCTTGTAATATTTCATGTATTGAAAGCTAACCAACACTTCCTTATTCTTAATTGTTTCTTCATTTCTCATTGTTTGCTTAGCATTTGAGAAAGGCATTGCTGATTTTGAACCAGCAGTCTTATGTGCTGAATGTTCAGTTCTGCTTCTAAGCTGTTGGATATTGTGTTTTCTTTGTACTTTGTGGAGCTGAGATGACAACACAAAGAGACTGCAAAGCATAATCCTTCCAAGTGTAATCCCAGTGAAAGAAAACATAAATAAAACCACTTGTATTCTGGCATTCCTTTTCCCCTTTTGTTATTTCTGCAACTTGGCACATATTCCAATAAAACTATAGGAAGAACATTTCTCTATATTGAAGAATTGTGCAATAGTTACCGAGAACTTCTTCTCTATAAAATCAAAATTTCATATAGAATATGAAAAAAAAAAATTCCAAATGTTGTAGTGCCTCTTAAAATAACTAATCATAGCAGGATGTCAGTGTGTGTTATTGCTAGTTTTCTTGATCATCACTGAAATTCAGTGTCAAAACCCACCTTGACCAGTTTCTGTCCCATAAGCCTGTTACCCATGAGAGCAGATGCAGGATTTCAGAAACCAGCCTAAATAAAAAACCCCAAAGCTACAACTCCTTTCCCAGTCAGTGACAACGGTCCTGTTCATTGGCATGGGACGATGGTTTGTTTGAGCCCTTGATCATTCTTACTTAACTCCAGCTGCTCAAGGGAGAGATGATTTAAATTTGTGGTTCCTACTCAGGTTGGACACAATTCAATGCCATTATTACTGTGGGGACTGCTGGACCACCTTCCTAGTGGTTGCTGGTTTAAAAAAAAATATCCAATATATTTCCTTCCATTACAAAAAATAGTTTTTAGTGTTATGAAATCATAACCCCCAGGATGCAGACAGACTTCTTCCGTGGATACTAGGAGAGATTCATAGGAGAAGTTTTACTCCATATATTCAAAACAGTGAGTTGTATTTTAGGAGAATTTTTCAACCAGCAAAGTTATAAAAATTTAAAATTAAACTGTACCTTGAAACACCTGTGTGGAAGCCTTAGGTGTTTTTTTAATATTTTGCCTTTTGTAAATGTCTAGCTTTTGTAAATGTCTATTTTTCATTAGAAAAATAAGCTATATGCAGTATAAAGTATGGTGACATCCAATATTCAGGGTGTTGAGTCCAAGTATTAGCACCAAAGGAGATAAAAGTTAAGCCAATCTCAGCTGTAGTACTTTCCATGTAAATGTAAAAAAGAAATAGAGATATTAGGTATGGTTTATTTTATTAAACAGTGATTTGCAGTAAGTTAAATTTAAAAGAGCTGGGATATTTTTAGGTGATGTTTCTCTTCTCAAAATGTTTGTGTCTTTAATGATAGTGTGTAATTTCTGTCATAAATGTAATCTGCCATTATCATTTTTAGGTTTTATGAAGCTATGTAAAGTACAAAAGATTATGATATGGAAACTTTAAACTCTTTTCTCAGGGAAATGTACATTACATATTTTGAGATAAGCATTTGTTTTGAATTATTTGAATTGAAACAGTACCCTTCTTCTGCTAAGCGCTCCAAAGTCTAGCAAGGTGCTATGTTATAGTAATTAACCTGGACAAAAGCAGAGAGGACTGTTCAAAATAGCTATTTCCTATCAGTTTGAAATATAATCAAGTGAAGCAGCTGTTCTTGTTCTTCAAAGACTTTTGAAAAAAAAATTCTAAGTTTAATGAAAAATGTCTTTTCTTATAAATCTTAAAATACAATGCAAAAGGTCATAATGTTTTGGCAAATAGTTCTTTGTGAGGAATGTGGATGAGGCATACCTGCTCTGTAACTGCAACATGGTATAAAGCCTGGTTGATAGTGTGGGAAGAGCAAGCTAAGTAAAAACCAGGAAATTTTTTTAAAAATTACAAATCTTGTTGCCCAACTGTGATGCTCTTGCTTGGAGAGGAGAGCGATTGTCCACAGAAGTATCTCCATGAAAGTCAGTGGGACCACTTGTGTAAGTAATGGCTTGTGGGCAGGGATTCCCAGGCTCAGGGCAAAATGAATTCAGGAAATAAGCACATAAATGTTGGAGAATAACTGCCAGTGGGATTAAATTTCTCTCTCTCTTTTTAGGAATCCATGGATCATCTTTAGTCCTTGACATAAAAGATTTCTTACTTAAAACAAGTCTCAAAGAAAGAGCCAAATCTCTGATAGGCCCTTTTTGCTGCTCTGTTAATGTGGAAGCCAAGTGGTGTAAGCACAGTGGTGATCCTGGCCCAGAGCAATCTATTCCAAAAATCTACATTGATTTGAGAGGAGGACTGCTGCAGGTCTGTATAAGATGGTTATGGTTGTGCTGTTGAGCTGGACTGGCATTGGATGGTTGAGTTTTCATAAATAAATTGCATGAAAGCCTGTAAAGCTTTGCACCCTACAACTGGCCGTTAGGTTGGAGTTTTTTGCATGTTTGATTTGGGTGGTTTTTATTTTACCTTATAAGTATCTACTCTTTCATGTAAACTGTTGATTGAAAAATTGTGCACAGTGTTTTGGGGTTGATTTTCTTTTTTTTTTAATACTGCTTAAGCTCTGTATTGTAGCTGTATGTGTGTGTTCCTTAACACTACTGGATCAAATTACTAACACTTAATATCTAAGGCCCTATTTTGATGGGTGTGTGTTTGTCTGTCCATGACCTGTGTGTCTGTAATGCCTAGGGGTAGCCTTAAGAAGTACATACTCTTTCTTTCTAAACGTACACGAATTTCTCAGGGGAGTAATTGCAAACTGTTGTTTGTGGTAATTAATACTCAGTTTTCCATGCTATCCTCTCCTTTTTCGAAGTGCCCACAACTTGAAATCAGTCCAGGAAACATGGGAGTTCTTGAAATGAAAAATAGATTCTGTGGGGCTTAAACAAGTGGGCTTTAAGATATGTCTTGTTTTAATTATTTTTATTATAGTATCTCTACACACCAAATGTTTTTAAATAAATACATAAATCAAGTATATAAAATGTGAAAAGGAAAATTTGACATTCAATTGTGTCATTAAGTTTTTTCCCAGAATTGGCATTAGAAGTTCTTAGAACCACAGCACTGAGAATATGGTTAATCAGATAATACAAATTTAGAAAAAATATATCTTAATGAATAAATAAAGTCACTTTGTTTCTTTGCTCTTTTTAAAAATTTGTTTTTCACAGGTACTTTGCTGAGTACCTCTATGTGTTGGTAATAAAAATGTTTATTTTATTTTTTTTCCAAAAATTTTGGGTTTTGACAAGTACCAAAAAAAAAATTCTATAAATCTCAGAAAGCTATTTATTATTAGAGTATAATTAGGGACAGTTAGCTTTTGCAGAAGATAATTAAATGTTTGGTCTGGCAGAATAGATTTGAGAACACTGACAAAATCATTAGCAGTTCTGTTTCAAATTAATTTATGACTAATGATTTTACCAGCTCTCAACATGACTTCATCTATCACTGCTAATTTGTATTGCAGCAGAACCTTGAGAGCTTACGTGAAATTGGTGGCTCATCGCTGAATATTGTAGTAGGAGTTCCATGCCCTGGAGTTCCCAGCTGCCTACAAATGAAATGAATAAAAGTATGAGGGGAAAAAATTGTTCATCCCTCCTCTATCTGTGGGGNTAAGGGTGGGACCCCAAGACCAGAGGTACTCTAGAAACCATAGTAGAGATGCACTAAATTTGGGAACTGACCTGCTAGCCTGGGAATGTTTAGCTCAGGACTGGTTGTGGCTGTGTTTCGAGAGGGTCTTGCTTTATTCTGTGGGCTTACTTTAGATGCAGGGCAAGGAAAACCTGCCTTCTTAATGGCTCTACTACGCTCCCTTTAGGCATCTTTTGGTTTTTTTCAAGTTTGAAAATTGGTATTCCCCCATGGAAAGATTTGCACTACTCTTTACATGCACATTTGACTTGCTTACTTTACTCTCACTTCTTACCATGTTAAATTACTGTCTGGGAATTTTGATTTCATCCCACACTGGTTTCAAGTCTAGTTTCTGTATTAATTGCTAGTTGCTTCCTTGTCTTCCATGTTGCTTCAAGGCCTGCTTCTGCACATGAAGTCTAAAGGACTTGCCCCCATTAATAGGATTCTCTCAAACAGGAGCTTGATTTGAAAAAAGCAGCAATACTTGTCAAAGCTGGGAGAAAGGACTGTCTTCTTGCTTTTTATTTTGATACAAAGTGTGTGAATCTTCTGGACTTCGCATGCCCAATTAAATTATATCTTTTTTCTGTATTTCTGTTTTAAACTTCAAAAAACTTTGAACTTTTTAACCTCACTTGGAGGACTTACAGAACACCCAATTCATATGCTTTAATTTTGTGCTTAAGATGATCTTTTATATGTCTTTCAAGTCATGTTCAGTGCTGTGTCACTTAGTTTTAAATGTATTCCAGAATTCCAGTTTTCAACAACAAGTTCTTTGAAAAGTTTAAACTTTATATCTTTAAGGAGTTTTTGTCGTATCATAGATAGAGAAGACCTCTTATCAGTCCTAGCATTATGTACTGTTCTTGAATATAACTTCTAAGATCTGTGGTCATCCAGGCAGCATCACAAGTGGTAGGAATTAATGCTTTCCTTCAGATAATGAAAAGAACAGATTTGACACATGGTTTTGTAAAGATTTTTTGTTGCTTCTGTTCTTTATTTTAACATTAAGAATGCTTGCAAACAACTAAGGTCGAAGTAGAGCAAAAAAGCTGTATAAAGTTCCAGTTGTTTTGGGGAGGTGTTTTTCCCTTCAAAAATGGCTGAATATTTGTATGTACTTCTTTCATCTTTTCTCTCTCTCTCTTTTTTTTTTTTCTTTTTCAAGGTTTTCTGGGGTCAAGAGCATTTGAACTGTTTAGTTCTTCTCCAGGAGCTTCTGTGGCAGTACCTGACTAAAAAGGGCAGTGTAGAGACATTGATACCTGAACGTACATACCCCACTTGTTTTTCTGCGGAAAGGAATCAGGCCTCAAAAACTGAGCATACCTCAGATGATCTGAGAACAGGCCTGTTCCAGTATATACAAGATGCAGGTAAGAAGGATATAATTTTGGCTCTCTTTTTTCTTTCTTTTTTT
>WEIT01028888.1:0-27659 GCA_013389985.1 Dryoscopus gambensis
TGTTGCCGGGCACCACTGAAAAGGGTCTGCCCCCATCCTTTTGACACCTGCTTTTAAGACATTCCTATGCATTGGTAAGATCTTTTATCAGCATTCTCTGCTTCAGGCTGAGCAGGCCCAGCCCCCTCAGCCTTTCCTCATAACAAAGATGCTCTAGTCCCCTAAGACTTTTTGTAGCCTCTGCTAGACCTTCTCCAGTAGTTCCATGTCTTTCTCGATCTGGGCAGCCAGAACACAGCACTCCAGATGTGGCCTCAGCAGGGCTGAAGAGAAGGAGAGAATCACCTCCCGTTCTGTTTTGGTAGAGTTTTTGTACCCAGGTTTCACATGGGCACTTGCATGCTTCAATAAAATTGTAAGCAATCTTTCTCACAACAGCATTTTCATCACAATTTTCAGTGCAGAGCAATTGATTACCCCGTGTATGTTTTCATGGCCTGGCTTCTTTACAGTGAGACATATGCAAAGTTCCTGACCTAACCCCACCAGAAAGCAAAAATTTGAGCCTTTGTTTTCTTCTTTTTATTCAGCCCTCTAAAAGTTCACCATGCAACCAATGAACAAGTGATAACCCAGGTGTTTTAATCATGTCTAGAGGGGCTTCTATGACAGAGTTCGACTGTCTTGCAAATAGCTTACTGAAATGCTTGTAAAAATCGATTTTTGATGGCTTCTGGTTGTATTGCAGCAGACAAAAGATTTATTCATAATCTCATATGCTGTGGCATATGAGAAACACAAGTTTGACAACAGATATTGGTAACAAGGAATTTTTTAGTTCATTGTTTTCTTGGCAGGAAGTAACCGGGGAGACGTAAAAAAACCCCTGTAAACATCAGATATATATAATTAATTTTTTAAACCAAAGTACATGAATTTAGCTCCCTGGGTGCTGAAGCAATATATATAAGACTAGTTACTATGATTCACAAAGAGCCATCTTGCTGCTTAAGTACACTTTCAGCTTTAGCAGCTGTTTTGATTCATAATCTGTGCTGTAGCAAAGTTTATTTTAAAATACCAAGCAGGAGACAGGGCATTCAAACATCAATTACTTAACGAAGAGGATTCAAAACCTGAAGTGCTTAAAACTGAAATGAAACACATGGCAAATATTTTGCTTCCTGTCACACAAGGGATTCAATCCTGCAAGCTGTGTGAGTGCAAAGCTCCACATCGTCTGCAGTTAACAGGTGAAATTCTGACACTGTTGTTATCAACCAAAATCTTTCATTCACCTTTCACAGGACCAATTTGACCACAGGGATGTTCTCAGAGCAGGGTAGGGTAAGGTCTGAGAGCCTTTAAATTCTTGTCATTTTAAGTTGGATTCCCTGCAGCCTTGTAAATATAAAATAACTTAATGCTACTCTTTAGAGACGCTGGAAGAATGATAAAGAATGTCATACTGTCCACCTCTGGGAAGGAGTGTTTGAATATTTGCATTTGGTTCTTGCAGCTGTGATTGGAGCTAGTCCACATCAGCCCNATCAGCCCTTCTCTGACACTGCATTCAGGTCTTCATGCAAGTTAGTGGCAGCCTATATATGGCACAATAAAATAAAATTTTAGAATAAACAAATAAAGCCCCCAACCTATTGTATATCCATATATATATGGATATATATTATATCCCTATATTCCCTCAATCCTACTTCCAAATCAATATATACTTATCAGAGAGGAAAATGGTTGCCCTGGCCTCTTTCTGTGTTTGGTAAGTCCTGATCTGCCAATCTGAGCAAATAAGTCACCAGTGAAGCAGCATGCAGGACCCTTTCACCACGCCTGGGATCACTGGCGTGCGAGGATTGCCTGCATAAATGATTTGCAGGATCAGGCTCAGACAATACCTGGAATTGCCAAAGCATTCAGACATAGGTCGAGAGGAACTTATACATGGCACTCAAATTATTTTGTTAATGGTGCCATCTCCTGGTAGCAATTTGCTAAGCTAATCCTTGCCCCTAGAAATTTCTTACACTTTCTATTTTAATACCATAGCCCTGAAGAGAGGTAAACAAAGTAACTTAGATCGCTTTGTCTGCTAATCTTTGTTTTCTTATTTAATAAGGGTTATTCAAATAGAAAACAAGCTTTTATTAAACAACAATGTCTTCTAGGACAGAACTTTCAGCATATAGACCCAGTGCTTTTGGAAAAGATTATTTTTTCCTGCTTAAGTTGCTTTCATTTCTTTCTTTCATAAGTATCAAACAATATAAAACCAAGTCAGATGATGCTGACAGAAAGCAACGACTCTGCATACTGATGCAGGTCCTAAGCCACCACTTTTTGGGGAAGCAATAGTGCAATTCAGAGTGGATGAAGAATATTTGACAAAGAAACTGTACACTGGAAGAGACTGATGGCATGGCTAAGTCAATAAGAAATATGTCTTCAGATTTTGAATGGGACTAGTAATGTTTGAATGCTATGTCCAGAGCGTTACAAGGGCTCACTTTTCAGGAGATCTAAGAAATAAAGTGTGGTTGAACTTAGAAATACTAAGGCATCATAGTGGAATAAGTGAAATATACAAGTAATGGATCTAATTCCATGATACTGCTGGGGAAAACAGTTTTCCTGAACTTAGTCAGTAACTTCTTTCACTGATACAGAAGGATTAGTTTGGTTGCACTGTGGCAAAGATACTGTAAATTTGTTTTCTTTAGTTCTCTTTCTGTTCTGCCAGACTTGGCTGTTACTGTGAAAAAAGATGCTTAACAGAGATACACCTCAATGCTTTATACAAACAGAAAGAATATGTAACAGGAGTGATGGTAGTTTGATCTTCACATGACTTCTGCAAAGATCGATAAAATGAAGTTTGCAAAGTGCTTATATAGTATAAAGTTCAGAACCATACAGTAGGTAACTTGTGATATAGTGCCTGTAAACTGGAAAATTTCTCAGTGAAGGTGAATTTGGCTTTTACTGTACTTAGATTCGATACACAGATTTCTGTAGGATGACAGGTTAGCTACCTTTGCAGAAACATAGCCTCCTGAATGTATGGGTAACCTCCACTTACAAGCAGGAATGGATATGTATTCTGTGTAAGGACTTCGTTGTTGCAGATGCCATTTTGATGTAATACTTGTTTTTCTTCACATTTCTATGCTCAGAAGCCAGCACTAAACTTACTCTATCCTGTACTTGAACAGTGTTATCAAACCCCAAAGTTTATTCAGCCAAAATCTCTGATTTTTTGACTGGAGGAAAGCAGTCTTGCATTTTAATTTGCCACCTATGTGTCCATGTATTTCCATGCTTCCATCCTGTTGCCATCTTCCCAGTCTTCCCAGCCAAAGAGAAGGAGGAGATACAAAGGTAATCCAGTTCCAAACTGGTCACTTCCAGACTGCAGCTGGTTTACCCTGACAAGTGTAAAGACTCTCCAGCAGAAAGGCTTTTCTGGAAGTAGGTCCTATTCAGTAAATTCATAAAGGAACCCAACTATGGCCAGTTTTGGGAGCAGTCTCATGAGAATAATGTTGGAAGTTTTCCAGAAGAAGAGACTGTTTCTATTACCATGTGATGCCTAATGTGCAGACAAGCTGAAATGATAGTAAAACAAATAGGAAAAATGTTGCCACAAGTAGTGTGTGGATTACAAAAGAACAATTTGCAAGGGAATGGAGAAGTGAACTGCACATCTACTGGGAAAGATCAAACTATGTAAGAGGCAGAATTTTTACTTGGGGAACTCTAATGGCAAACAGATGTGAGCTATACATTAAATTATTCAATACAGTTACAGGGTATCTAGTCAGCAAAAAACAGCTGAAGAGAGACTTTCAAAACATACTTAGGGAGACATCACAATCAAAATATAAACTGTCAACATTTTCAGTATATATTAGAAGCCACGTACTGGAAAGTTTGAAAGCAAAAGAGATGTAGGACCAAATAGGAAGAATATCAAGAAGTAAAACGTAAGCAGGTAAAAGAAGTCTAAGAGCAATAATCAGCTCATATCTACTTATAGGTAGTTGAATATCCTACCTTTCTTTTTTGTATTCCCAAGTGTGTCTCATTGTGGTTTAGCTGTGGTTTTTAAACTGCATTTCCAAATATGCTTCTTTATTTCAAAGAAAAATCACTTTGATCTACAGATAAAAACATTGTGTTTGCCTTCTCTAGATGGAATTAAACCAGATTTATTTTTATTCATTAATACATTTTTTCTTTGCCCAACTTTTCTAAGGAACTTTCAGGATCTTATTTATATTCAAATTGTTTAAAGATTTTTTTACGCAAGGTAAGCTTTTTACTTCATAGCCACTCTTTGCCCAGCGTTAATTATCAGCTAATTAACGCTGCTAATCGTTTCAATGAATGTGTCTTACTACTGTCTTATGGATTAATGCTTTTGAACGGAAAGTGGGACATTCAGCAGTCTTCCTATGCAGCATTATTTTATAATTTAGTTGGAAGTGGCTGCCTGTAAGTTGCTTGGCAGCACTGCTCCATAACCTCTGTTGATTAGAAGCTGCCAGAAGTACTATAACGATTTCTAGCTCCTGGCATCTGCCTCTATATTTTAAAAGAACATATAGTTTTCTATGCAAATGGAAGGCAGGGGGTATCTTTTCATTCTGAAACACAAAGTAATTAGCAGCAGTGGAAACTCCAAATATTCTGACATCAAACAGAAGGAGATTTAGTACCTACCTGAACGTGAATTACTGCGTTTTCGCATTAAAAATATCCTGGTAGGCTGGCATTTACGTACTTCCCCTACGCCTAAGGCCTTGTGAAAACAGAGAGATGGCTGGCATTGAGACGAGTCCGGGCCTCGCTGCGCCTGGGCGCTCGGAGCCGCCCGCGGCAGGTGCCGGNCAGGGACGTCCCCGGGAATTTCCCCGCTCTCTTTTTTTCTCTAGGGATGGTTCCTTATTGAATATTACAGTTTAAAAATAAAGTCTACAGTGGTTTGGGAATAAGAAGTTGTTAATATGTATAAGCTTAAAAAAACCCCAAACAACCCACATCCCAAAAAATCCCAAAGTATGAAAAGATATTGGTAATGAAGTAAAACCACACAGCCTCTTATTTACAATTATCATGCAAATCAGACAACATAAGCTAATGGTTACTGGATGGCTCCGAAAACTGGCAATGCCCTGGCATTTTTGTCTTTGATCACTGGTTTGAGTTCAATCTAGAATTGTGATATTACTCACTTGGCTCAAAAGAGATTGCTTTGGTGGTTTCAGGCAAATGCATGGTTGTTCACATCATAAAACGATGACAGCTACTCGGCAAAACGATTTGAAAGAGGAGGCTAAGGCTTTGTCTGAACAGTGAAGTTGGGCTACTTATGAGAATTTAGTTCAAGTGATAATGTTGTCTGGATCTACTCATACTTGTATATCTATTTTTGTATGAGTAGGCATTTAACCACTATAGTTATAAGATACTTTTGTGCTCATATAAATACGTCTACTTTAAAAGCTGTGCCAATATAATTTTACTGGTAAAAGCCCCAGCTTAGCCAACAAAAGAGTACAAATATTGAGAGAGGATTAGAGTAATAAATTAATTTCATCACCTTTAAGGCTACGAATACATGAATAAGTCTGCTCAAAACAAATTAGACAGGGAGTATGTGAATCAAGATTTTGAATATGTGTGACGGGAGAGCATGCAGAATATTGCAGCATTTTAGTACTAGTCCTGCATCCTCTGCAGTACCTTGCCTTCCCACTCTGTTGTCTCCTTCCCAGAATTATTATCTTCATATGCTGTCTGCTCTAAGAGTGGAAGAGCTGGAAGGCAGTCTCCTTCCTTCTGTCCAAAAGCTGCCTGAGCCTCTTGACAAGCAAAAGCATGTAGCAGATCTACAGTAAATGTGGAAACAATGGGTCTGTGAGATGCAGAAGGCGCTGGGTGGATGCAAGGGCTTGTGCAAGGGCAAAGTCCTGAGGCTTTTAAAGGAAGGGCAGGGAGGGCCCCCTGCCCCAGGAACTGGAGCCCAGTCACAAGATGCTTCCCGGGACAAACAAGGTCAGTTTTGACTGGAAGGCTGTGAAACAAGACACAGGAGAAACTGTATTTCCAGTACAGTCGCTAATAGCTTTGTCCTCTTGATCAAAAAGTAAATGATGTTATGCAACCATACTTTTTTGTCATATAGCAAATATGTGCTATCCTGTGAAGGACTTTACTGCTGTCACCAATCTCTGACAGACAAGGCTCTTTGTGTGTGCGTTCTTTACTACCTCGAGCTTCACGTTTTGCATAGGGATGGGAGATGCACAGGTGAAGTTTAATCTGACATACTATGAAACTATATTCTACTTTGTCACAGTACTTTGTTAGCAATGTGCTGAGAGATTTGTGCTAAACAAGGCTGGAAACCCATGGTTCTGCCATGACTAACTAGTGCCTGTCATTAGGACTTCAAGGGTTGTGCCTTTATTGGGCAGTCAGCCTATGGACACCGTGACCTCTGAGGCAACTGTGGTTGTACTTACAGGGAGTCTGTGTGCTTACAAGTACTTCAAATGTATGACAAAGATATTTTTTTCTAAATGGATTGTAATTCACACTTTATGGACACAGTATATCCTTTGTCTCCCACAGAACATCTCATCTAAGGGTCTTTGGATGCATCTAAGTTAACTGGAAAGGTGAGAATAGATCACTTCAGATGCCTGCCTTTTATTGGCTTTGGGTTCAAGGTTATTGCTCTCTGTGCCCAAGGCATTCATTTACTTTCTTTGTCAGTTTGCCATCTACAAATGTAGTTAAATATAGAAACATAATGAGGAGCTGACTGAGAATATTGTACATTCCTGCATATTTTTGAATACTGCATTTTCCAAGTGTCGGTAATCCATAAGAAGACTAAGATAGGTTAATATCTGTCTGTGTAGGTACTCTTGTACTAAGACTGATTTATTATTAATGTGAGCTTGTTTAGAACAAGCCAATTTGTGCATGCAAACCTATGTTACCCCAGCTATGAAGCTCAGGCAGTTGTATTCTTTCTCACAGGCAAGTGGCTAATAGCCACAAATTGTTACAATACGTGAAAATATTGTGCATCTCAATTGTTGCAAAAAGAGGAACAGGTATACTGGATACCTGCCAGTTTTGGTTTGTGCTCTTCCCAATTTCTATATATGCATTCAGACTCCTAATCCTAAAGCTTTCTCTGAATTTCCTGAAATGTGATCTTGAAAAGCAACAATTTATGGAATTTTTTCTTCATGTTTTACTGAGTTCTGAGAATGAGAAGAGGTATTTCAGCTTTAAATAAATACTTTCTGATGACTCTTTGCTTTAGTAGGAACTCTTCCAACTTTAATATTAGTGTATATGCATATACACACATCTGCATTTTTTAGCCAAGCGAGGCTGTTTTCAGACCACAATGAATATGAAAAGCCCATTATCAGAGTCAAAGCAGTTAATCTTGAACTGGCCCATTTTCCAGATGGAACTTTGATGTGCAAAACTTCCCATTAGGATAAAGGTGAAGTCAAGTTCAACCCAGGAACATGCTCCTTATTAAGCTCTCCTTATTTCCCTAAGAAAGACTACAGTCATTATGTTTTACTAGTAGGTCTCATTTTGCCTAATAGAGGTTTTCCAGTCTGGAGCTGGGAGCCAAATGCCTTCTCTAACTTTTCACCACTTAGTGCTATGCATATTCTTGATTGTACTGCCTTTCGGCAGATGACAGAGTAAAGCCCGTGGATACATACATTTTACATGAGCATGGGTTTTTAAAATCACCTTAATTATTGTTTTTATTAAGATCCCTATTCATAACACATGTAGTGATCATCTGTGGTGAGCATAGAGATACAATGCCATGAGCAAAAGTGGCAAGCTTAGAAACCTCAGCAGTGCCTAATTACTCTCTGAAGACCTTAAATCTTATTTCAGAAGAAGTCAGGAAGCCTGAAACACCTAGAAACCCTCAGGGACTCATGCTTGCAAACATAATTCACTTTTGAGAAATACAGTTAAGCACTCTGACGCGTGACTTCTGGCAAACTCAGCTACAGTAGCAGAATGCCCTCACCTTCGTTCCTGCCCTTTTACAGATACCAGAGCCACCAGAACGAAGCATCACAGCTCTGATTCACAATAGCACAAATTAACTTAAACATTAAGATTAAAACTGTGCTTAGATTCTTCTGAGTGTCAACCAGAAGAGTTAAAGATTCTATTTTTGCTCTGTTGTAAGGCCAGTAACAAACAGCTGGAGGCTGAGCAGTAACATCTTAAACTGCTGCAGCTGTTTATTTGGTGAATGTGAGCCAGGTCCCTCGAGTCAATTTTTTTTTTTTTCCAAGAATATGTCAGTTAAGTTTCCATGTATTAAATTCAGTGACCTAACTGCTCAAATAACTTATGTTTTTATATGCCTAAGTCAACAGAGGAACCAGAACACCTACTTGTTTTTCAAAGGGTAGTTATTAGGACTTTGAAAAGACAGTCCCCATTAAAAGTGTCAGAGGCCATTACCAGTAAGTCACTCTTCATTTTGGAAGCTATACAGAAAACTATTTAAGTTATAGTTGGCAAATGTATCATAAATTTATATTGAAAAATAGTTAGTCTTGATAGAAATACTTCAACAGAATCTGCCAATTTTTGTCAAATTTTGGCAGTACACACATGCTTACAGATTTCGGCATTTGCCTTAAAGGCACATTTTCATCATGCCTGTTTCCCTTGTAGCTCCCCTGGTTGGCATCCTGCCTGTCAGACTTCTGCTGCGTGAGGCCTCAGGTTCTCCAGACTCACAGAAGAGAGAGATTCCCTTAGTTTAGGGCCTTAGTGCTTGCATGCCCAAGCAAAACATTTCATTTCATGGAACCTTTCAAAAGAGCAAGTTTTCAGTCTGAAACTGAAGTAGACTTTTATTAAACTCTTATTTGTGAACAGCTAATGTTCAAGTTTGTAGATGTGCTTAGTAAGGCAGCAAAATAGTTTATGCTTCTTATCATGTGCGCTCCCTGTTCTTCACCGAAATAAAGCGATGATCCATCAAGAAGCACGGACAAATACTAACTCACCCAAGTAGACTCCGATTTCAGCATTGACTCATTCCAGTTGCTAGAAACAAGGTAATCAAAAAGCAAGGTGAAACTGCATCCCATCCACATCACCACTGGAAAATGCCTGATCTACCAAGACCGTTCCTCTGGTTTACATTTGATTTGGTTGAGTTCTTTCCCATCTGGCATATGAATGAGAAAACCCCAGGAATATGAGATTTTAGTTCAGATGCCATAGGTTTGGTGAGGTAGAAGGTGGCCAGTGCAGTATGTGCCTGCCTTCCTTTGTTGAATGCATAATGGCCTATTTTTCTAGGGGAAAAAAAAATTAGTTTCTCCATGAAAGTGGTAAGTTTAGGGTGCTAAATAACTACAGGTATTAGTCTCTGGAGTATCCACATGAAGTAGAGCTTTTCCAGGATGCCAGTATTTTGCTAGACCTAGCTGAATAATACTGCACCATAATCCATAACTACCCAAATCTGATCTTTCACCCAGTCTTATGGACTGAAGTCGTATATGGGCGTTAACCTGCCTAGTGATAATTCTTAAAATTTGCCTAGTAGGTTTTTTCCCTTTTCCTTTCTCCCCAGTTTGAAAGGATGCCAAGTGTCTGTATCAGCTTGTTAGCATTTTCCCCATCACCTCTACGACTTCATTGTCCAGGACAAATTCAGGTGTGCAGAAGAGGTGTTGGTTTATCCAATAATGTAAAACAAATAATCTCTCAAACAAAAAAGACTGTTATTAACACAAAATACAGATAGTTATTGCCTTGACACGAGAACAGGATTCACTACTTTCTAACCCTTGGGGAGGTGAGACTGTAGGAAGGCTTTTCAGGAGTGAGGTGTAGAGGGGTAAGAGAAGGGAGGATGAAAACCAGGAAAGGTGGAATATCTAACTGGTTTTGAAGAGATCCTGCTAAGATGAGAATGAAGAGGTCTGATATATATTTGAGACAATGGGAAAAAAGGCATACTGACGGGAATTCCCTTCCATCCTGTGATGTGAAGATGTGGATGGATGGATGGATGGATGGATGGATGGATGGTCAGTCACACGTGGCTGAACAGCTGCATAACACTTGAGCTGTACAAATTGCACAAGTGCATGCTTTTGCTCACCGTGTTTTAGTTAAACTACCTGGATAAACTACTGGATAAACTAAGTGTATCTGAATGACCAAGGATTGTAGAAGTGAAAATGGCAACTTAACATAAATCAGAAGTTCTGACTTTCAAGTACGTGTTGGATACTTCTCTGCATTCCATAGCTAAGTTTTGACACGATAAACATGTCTTCAGGTGTATGATAACCTGTACATGTGTGCTTGAGATGCACAGGATACAGTGTAGCACAGCAGAAAAGGAAACGCCATCAACAGATCCTCAGGTCAACACTTATATGCAGCATAACCACTGCTGGTTTTGTTTGCATGATGCATGTCCAGGAACTGTTGCCCTAATGGAAAATGGTAAAGGCCATTGAAATATTACCACAGAGCAGCTTACCATTCTCTTTTCCTGAGTAAAAAAAGCAAAGGAAAATGATACAGGACAACACAACCCCAGATTTGCTTCAGTACACTTTGATGTTGATGTGTCTGGAAGAGCAAGTTTCCATTTAGGCTATGAGTTAGGAATCAGTGAATTCATCTGTCTGGCTGAAATGCAAACAGTTCAAATTTCACAGTGTAACATTTTTGAACAGCTGCAGGGAAAATTTTAATGTATTATATTGGCTAATGGCAGATCATTTTTTGACAAGCAATGAATATTTGCACAAGTTTCATAAAGTGATGAAGCAATCTTCAGTGCTCAAAAACCCCCACAAAAACAAAATAGGCATGGAGAGGAAAAGAAGTTAAATATTCCCCTAGTAATAAGTGTTCCTTGGAAATCATGTTTAGTAGCTAGTCAGGAAGTTTCTCAGGATAGAAATTCATTTATACTTTTGTCTCTGCTCTGTTGGCAAACAGTTTATCAAAAGTGCTCCATGACAAAAAAGTTTATTAACATAGCTCTGTGCTTAGCAAACCCATGTGCATGCTGAGCATTTTTTATGGAAGAAATCAGCAGACACTGGGGTTTGGTAGAAGTACTCAATGTTCTTCTTCCTTCACTAAAAGTTGCACTTTTATTTTTGTCACTCAGCTTCTTAGAGATGCTGTTGCAAGTTGCAGTGGTTTGCTGTATCTCTTAATCTGTCCGCTACTGTCCATGCTTAAGAACAGAGTGCCAGTATGCTATTTGATATTTCTGAGAATTTATCTGTGTTGTTAAAAACTACTTTTGCTCAAGAGTTGGTACACTAATTGTAAATGAAACCAAGTCACTAATAAAATCCTAACTCGCCTAAATTTGTCAATATGAAAGCAGAGCTCTAAATCTGTTACTGGTTAATACCGAGGGAATGACGCAACAAAATTAGGGCACTTCTGTGAAGTCCTGGCTCCTTATATGCAGTCATGATATCAGCATCTGAACAAAGTCTATATGACTCTGGTAATTTTCCTGATTTCCTTTTAGAAAAATTAGTTTATTTGACTCGACCCCTGGAGTCCTCATAGAATGGAATATATATATTCTTTATATATCCGTTGAGTCCACCAGTGTACCTGTAAGTGGACTTTTAAATATACACAAGTACATACACTTTTACTGACAGAAGATGTGATAATCAGCCCAAGTCTATTTTTATGTTTACTTTAGAGTCAATTGATGATTAAGCTTAAGGCTGAAAGAAAAATAAACAATGGCCAATGATTAGCCAATTTTTAGTCTTGTAAGAACAGTCTGACAGAAAATATAGACATGACAGCACGGCAGAATAACTAACACATTCGAATTTGCCCAACAAGAGCTGCTTCAGAATATGTCACAAGGCCAGGATTACCAGAGACCTTCCTTAAAAACTGAAGTTGAAAAGGATTTCTTTTTGCAGCAGTGGGAGTAGGGAAAGAAGGTAGGGAGGAAGGAGAAGAGATTTATAAATAATTTTTCACAATTTTTTTTTAATTTTCTAAAATATATCTTTTTTGTTTGAATAGAGGTGCCTTTTCCTAGTTTCCTCTACAGTACATACTAACTATCCAGCAGAGGTGCAAAATACCTAGGAAAAATTCTTCTAGCTTTAGTCATGTTATGTATCTGGCAAAAATTTTCTCAGGACAAAACTCTCCTTCAATGAAATAATGGATTTATCTACTGAAGAGCTCATGATTCTAACATAAAGCCAAGATCTGAGCAGTGGAGGTTTATCATACGTGGCTATTAGCTTTTATCTTTGCATACATCTGCCTGCCATCCAATGTATCTTTACATTTTTAACCTCAGTCTTCAATACCTGTACATTAACTCTTTTTAGCTAAGATAGACCATGGCATAGAATAAATTTCAGCTTTTCTCCAAGTTACTCTGTCACATGTTTTTATAGTGCAGTCTCTACATCTTTCACTGTTAAAACTAAATGGCTTAGCATTGGTAGTCTATGTAATTGTTAGAAATGACAATTAATATCTTTAAATTTTTCAGGGGAAGAAGGGCAAGAAAGACCTGCGATACCTTGTCAGTTCAGTGGAACTCAGTGGAAAAGCAGAAGCAGCACATTTCTTGAAAAACTAAATTCCCTTTAATGCATCCTCAACTTCCCCACTGCCTCAGGAGGTTTCAAAACTGACTGCCCTTATAATACAAAATCAGTCTGATTAGGTTCTTATAAAATATGTGTGATAAGTACAGAGGTTATCCAGCAGCATTTCCCCACCTACCTCCACACTGTCTTCTAAATGATGAATTAATTTATTCAATGTACTTCTGATGCCACTTCAGGAATACTTTAAACAGAAAGTCTCATCAATGAATCTGTTTTAACAAGACTTTTATTGAAAACGTACACAAAGTCAACACGTTATTTAGCTTCTGAATGTACATATTAAAGAATATTCATATTAGAGAAGACTATTTCAAGAAAAGGGGAAATATAACTGACATGCTGCAGTTTATATTTTACTGAGGCATTTAGGCTTAAGAGCAAGTTATACTGTGTGTATGCGGATATATACACAAACACACAAATACACACACACAGGTTATCTGATTTGAAACTGTACAGTTCTATGCAAATCATTATTTTTTTGCCTTTTCTATTTTTAGAACACTAAATAAAGCTTTTATCCAAATGGTAGAAATTGTTCACAGAACAGCAGTTATAATCTACTCTTCAAGAGTTTGCTTACAATTACAATACTAACGATGCACAAAAAACCCCCAAGATCTTCACAGGAAAGTTCTCTCTTACCAAAATGAGGCTCAAGTAAGAAAAACACTACTTTGCAAAGGCACCGTGGAGACAGGTTTTAATACATTAAATACAACATGAATCATTCACAATAACAAGTTTAGTGTTTCTGGGAACTTTTGTAAATACAACACAGTTGGTCACACAAAAATGTTTCTGTTGATTTGTCTTGGCAACTCAGATATATCAACAGTGTAACAGCATAACAGCTTTGTTCCCATCTGACAGAAAATAATGGCAGTTCTGCAAGGCAAACGTTAAACCTGACCGTATGTATTTATTAATTCCACAGTGTTTTGACAGATTATAGGGGATGCAACTTAAAGGATGCTGACACGCTCACTGAGGGCTTTCATTTCCGTTTCTTCTAGCTTGGTGTTTTCGTTACGGTTAGCACTTGGACTGATGAGGTGTGCTGGATACTGCAATCCATGTTCTTCTGAATACTGTTCCCACCGGGAGTCATCACTTTCATGGGTGATGTAACGTTCCCCCATTTTACATTCCAGTTCCCTTAAATCTAACCAGGTTTGGTAGTCCTGAGAAAGAATAACAGTATTACTTCTAGATTTCCTGAAATAAAGTCCCTTCTGCTATCAATAATACGCAAAGTGCTATTAACTCAGCTATCTAAGGGTCATCCCTATTGCTCTAGGATGGAAAACTCTTATATATAAACAAGAAATCTGCCTAAAGATATAAATTTCATCTCTAGAGGATTTTTTGATAAATTGACTTTATTAAACTCTGTCACAAGTATCGTACTGAGATGTTACAGGCTATTTTGCAGAATGTACAGATATGTATAGATTACCATAATGTCTAACTGAGGTATGGTGGTAAAGCAATTCCTCACCCTAGTCACAAGATGAATAAGGAAGAAGAAACATCTTTAAATCATACACGTACATCCTAGTGATCTGTATCTGATAGTCAAGGCAGTTGAGTCTGCATCTCAGTATAACGATGCAGAACATAAATTCAGCTTGGGCTAGAAAAAACTCCTTTTCCAAACTTGGGCAATTACTGGTGTGCTCAAAGAAATGTATACATCTAAACATTAAGGTAGTTTGGAACTCCACGTTGACAGTCAAATATAAGGCTGGAAGTTTGTTTGAGTCTCATGCTGTTTAGACCATCATGCTCTGCCAGCCTTTCATCTGTCCAAAGAATAAAAGTTTAATAACTTCTTTTCTTATTCCCACACAAAGCACACATGAAGCTGCAGTAAAGCCAATCGTAGCCCCATGCAGACTAATCTCTCCTCATGATCCTGTACCCAGTTTTATTTTTTTGTCCATCTTGTCTCAGTCTAAAATACAATCCTAACCACCTACGCTAAGCACCAGAAAGCCCAAACACTGTGAATGCATAAAGCTTTCATCTTTAGTATCTCGTATGCTTTGGCCCATTTCTTATACAGTCATCCTCTCAGAGAACACCACTAAGTCTCACTGCCCTGTAACCCTGCCCTGTAAGGAAAAATAACCATTGTCATCTTTCCTTAGCCTGCAAGGTAGGACTCTTCTAGACAGAGGACTCATCCCATCCCTGGTGCTAGAGCTGCTGGTGAACTGCCTCATCTTAGTTCACCTCCACTCACTATTGCACAAGCAATGAAAGTGGACACAGAGGAGAAAGACCCTGTCCTGTCACATGAGACAGCCAGCACACCTTAGCCCAGATACTTCTGGTCCCCAAAGACTCAGGGAAATGCATTCTGCAATGGTTGCCAGGGAGAAGACCAGTCTTGGAGGAAAAAGCTAGTGAGGGATAAGAAATCTGAGAGGAAGAAACCAAGCTCTGGATAAATGTCCCTGAGAAAGGTGGGCTGCAGCATGGGAGGTTACAGCCCTTATCCTCCTATACCAGAAGGTCACCATCTACTTTGAGAAACAGTATCAGCTATAAGATACCAGAGTAGGACTGAGTTTTCTGGTTTGATAAAGATTCCTTTGGGATTGGGGATTATGCATCTGATCTATACCATGCCCGTGCCATGATTACTTTCTTAGATGCAAACAAAGCTCCCTTGGGAGATCTGACAGGCTGATGCATCTGTCTGGCCTCAACCTGTTCTCATTCCCAGGGAGGGACCCAGTGTCCTGGCCTGGGCGGTCCCCAGGCTTCCCTGCTCCTTGGCTGGGGATGGTGGGACACGCCCTGGCTCCTCACTGCACTCTCTTAGGCCTTGAATTTGCAGTGATTTGGCTGCTGCCAGGATAAAAAAATTCCATATGGTGAGCATGAGACAGAGGCTGCTAGCATCTTAGAAATTCCTTACATCTCAGTTTTTAGTTGAAGAATTCAGTTGAATGTGACTAATGCATTTTCCTGGAAAGCATACAATTTCACTAGATTTTATGATGACTGTGAAGTGAAAGCCCGTTGAATAATTTTAATAAGAAGTGAATCAGAGTAAATGCCAGCCAATGAAATAATGTAAGTCAAATGACTACAAGGGTTTTTTTTATATACATAATTTTCTCAGTAGACAAACATGATAAAATATTTTTGTAGTGTATTTTGAAGGCATGAGACTGTTTAGTATTGGAATCTAATATTTCAGAAATTAATGAGAAACTATAGATAAGTTGGTGAATGAGCATGAGGTTCTAAGGATCTGAAAACATCATCAGATTTAGATTTTCTCAGATCCTACTGTGCTTAAAGATGAAGATTTGTTACATGTTTAGAGTCTAAATGCATAAGTAAAAACATGGCATTTATAGAAATACCTGTAACCATGGGTGGCTTAATGTTTTGTCCACACTGTAGCGCTTTCTCATTTTCACTTGCAACAAATTATTTATGAGATCAATAGCTGAAAAAAAATAATATTGGAAAATTTTAGTTTAAATGTATTTGTTTCAACTAGGACATGCAAACCGAGAGCTAGACAGACGTCGTAGTTGTAGAAAGAGGGCAGTAAACAATATATATGTGTATATTTCTCTGAGACTTTCAGTATCACTTTTAGCTGACATTGGCACCTTCCCAGTCACTGAGTGGAGAAATCAGGTTTTGTAAGTCACCAAGTCTTGCAATACTCTTCTTTTGAACAGCATTGCTTCTACATGCTAGTCAACAGTCAACAGTTTCAGCAAAGTAAGAAGGCTTCCTCTACAAATTTCATCATTTCTATGGTTTTGGAGTCAATGGTTCACTGAGGTTCATAGAATCACAGAACGGCTTAGGTGGGAAAGGTCCTTAAAGATCCAACTCTCCTACCATGGGCAGAGACATCTTCTAAAGTGTCCGGATTGCTCAAAGCCCTGTCCACCTTGATCTTGAACACTTCCACAGATGGGGCATCCACAACTTCTCTGAGCAACCTGTCCCCTGTATCATCACCCTTGCAGTCAAGAATTTCTTCCTAATAACCACCCTAAACCTATCCTCTTTCAGTTTAAAGCAATTACCCCTTGTCCGATCGCTACACACCCTTGTAAAAGGTCTCTCTTCAGCTCTCTTGTAGCCTCATTTAGGTAGCTCAAGGTGCTATATGGTCTCCCTGGAAACTTCTCCAGGCTGAACAAACCCAACTCCTTGACCCTGTAGGTATGTGTGCTGTGGTGCCTGAAGCGATGAGGCCCATGAGCCAATGACCAGTGCATGGAACTGCAATGAGCGACCCATTTGGAAAAATCTCTGGAATGAGACTGGTGAGCTTTGAACACAGTTACAAAAAACATTAAAAAATAAGAAAATTAGGTTATCATGAAAGGTTAAATCCTATTAGGTGGTGCTAAATGTTCAGTATGTCTGCTGGTGGAAATTTACTGGTTTTTATTTATTTTTTATTTATTTATTTATTTATTACAGAATAACTGACAAGCCACAAAGAATTATAATATTCCTGCAATTTTTCCATTTCATCACATTATCCCTTGGCATGTCCAAAGTATGCTGGTTTACATCTTTATTTCTCTGTTTATATCATGGTGACAAGGAAAGATGGTCTTGAAAGTAACACAGACACATGGCATCACTGAGGGGCATTAGGTCTGAGACATGTCAGATGGATATTGCTGCCAGCTGGGTACTGAAGGAGCTGAATAATCGTCTGTTTTAAGAGTACGAGAGAGGACAGAATTCTTTGAACCAATTATCTCTGAGATTGTATTCCATACAACATTATGGAAAAGCTTTTCTTTTTTAACAGAGACTTCCTCTCTGCAGGGTCAATTTGCTGTCTTGGGCTTTATGTGTGTTTCTGCCATGGAGCAGAGCACAATGAAAACAATGTCCAGAAAAATGGGAATGCATACGGCAGTCTATCTGAATCTATGCAGTCAGTTTGACAGACAAACCTATTCTTAGCAATAGGAGACTATCACTAAAGCAGCCCTGACTTCCTGGTGATGAATACTGTCTTGGAAATCAAAGCAATTGTGGGAATGAGAGAAAACAAATCTCAGGACTTTTGACAAAGAAAGCATTGCCAGAGGCTCAGAGCCATTCTTTTCCTGGAACAGATGGTCCTAATTTTACTTTTCTGTTGTGGACAAACAGATTCTTATCTACTGTCGCTTTTAACATCAAGTATAGTTATTGTAAATTCTCTAACTCATGTTTATTTTGTTCCCTCTCAAAATGCTGGTGAAGTAGATGTGGGATAAGAAAGTCAGTGGATATCCAATAGGACCATTACTAACAGATGATACAATTCTTAAAACTCATTTGTTTTCCAAAATAGTGGGGTTAATCTTCTTCTTCTTTATTGGTAAGAGACGTCCTCAAGTTCCAAGCTATGGGGAAGAGATTGGAAACTCAGTCATACATGACCGTTTTGATATCAACTATCAAAAAGTAGTGAGCATTGTTTTTATCTGATGTTTTGAAGAGGAAAACATAGTCCCTTACCCACTGCAGTATATCTGGGTATCACCAAACATCAGTATATTCTGCAACACTGTCAACTTTCCCTAAATTCAGCAGAATTACAGTAAGACTTCAATCTGTCTTTTGATACATAAGCCAATGCTGAATCTGAATTTAGTAGGGCTATCATTTCTTTATTATTTTCAGTGGTATTTCAGTGTATATGATCTTCAGAGTTCATTTTCCAATCATTTACTATGAATTTCAGTTTGGAAAATAGGTCAAGAACTTGATGAAAGGGTTGATTGTCCTGGTAACTGTTGCGATGTAGGCGCACATATTCCAGCATGTGCCTCGGTAACCGTCAAGTACCTACTGAATGTTCTTCCTGACACTGAGGATTGATAATGTCTCTATTACACTTCTTCTGTGCAACCCACTGGAAGCAGATATGACCGCGAGCCTTACAAGTGATGAAATTACATTTAGCTATTCAGCATCCCTCAAGTTACAACAGGATGAGGACCCCTTTGCCCCTTTTTTTACTTCAGGACTAGGATGTATTACATGTAATAACATATTTCTTTGTATTCTTGGGGGAAATTGCCAATGGTTTGTTGAACAGACCAGGAACTGGTCTACAAAAAAACACTAGAGAAGGTGCACAAAAAAGGACAGGGAAGAAAACTGTGATGAGAGTGAAAAGGCAGCTTCACTGGATGGTTAGAATTGTCAGTATTGAGCAATAGAGAATCGTTTACAGAGATAGTCTGCTTGCTTCACCACTGTAATATTGCTGTCTCTGTAACCAGTTTTGCTGTTTGTTTTTAGTTTTTTATCTAGGGTTCTTTTTGTCTGAAAAGTTTTGCCTATCACTTGCCTCTTAAGAAATAAGCAGAATGCAACATGACTACTAGAAGTACACATGAAGTAGAAACTCAAATTATCTGATACAATTTCATTTGCTTTATTACTCAAAGTTTTAAAACTTAGGCAAAGAAAGAAAACACGAGTTTCAACCGTGAAGAGTCTTTGCTACTTTTTACCAGAAAATCATGCAGTTCAAGAAATGCCACTTCATGAACTTGTAAGAGTTCTGTCTGTGTAACAGAAGCCAAGATGCAAGTGATACATACAGGCAAGGCAACAAAAGAACAGTGTTGTGTAAAGCAAAGAGGAAGCGACGAAGTTTAATAATGACATTGTGAGTGCTGGAATTAAAATACTTAAAAGACACATGGAAAGTTCCCAGTTTTTCTCTCTGTTTAAACTCACAAAAACCTCATTCTGTTCTGACAGTGTCCTGACAGCCACTATCTTACAAAGCTTAGTCTGGCTTCAGTTTATGTAAAATTAATGAACAGTAAAATGCAGGTTGACTCAATTTCTGAATTTTAAAAAAAAATAATAATCACATAATTGTTTAATGATTAAGTTTTGAGTTTTACTGCTTAAAAACACTGAACATGAAAATTTGGAAAGCATTAACATTTATTTTAGACATACAATTTCAGGGGACTAAATTTGGGCATTATCTATTACAAAATTAAATATTCTGTCTAGGAAGATAAAGCAGTTTTGAGGAGAGGGTAGTAACTTCATAGTATTTTAAAGTATTTTAATGTGTTTTCACAGATTTTTTTTTTAAATTAGGTTTTAAAGTAATCCTTGTCAGA
The DNA here is from genome assembly GCA_013389985.1 of Dryoscopus gambensis. Classification (NCBI taxonomy): domain Eukaryota; kingdom Metazoa; phylum Chordata; class Aves; order Passeriformes; family Malaconotidae; genus Dryoscopus; species Dryoscopus gambensis. The sequence continues at coordinate 19,826 of WEIT01028888.1, forward strand.
CATTTTAGGAGCTTTATAAAATTTTATAGTATTCCCCTGTAAAATCAATCATTAAATAAATTCAGAGCATTAAGAAAGACCACCTATGATCTGCACACCATCTACAGAAATGCAACAGGTTATGACCAAGAAGGCAATCTGAGTGAAAATTCTGAGAAGATTATGGAACTGCTTTTTCTAACACTTTTTACAGGCTCCTGTTTACCTTCCATGATTTAAGGATAGCGTAAGCAGTCAGCTGAGAGCTTATAAAGTTCCAGGATCTGGAGACTTTGTTAAAGGGAATAAACTAGCCAGCTACTCCAGCAGAATGAATACTGGCCTTTTAGATAGGTGATCATTCAGCAGAATGCCCAACAGAAAGATTCAAGTGCAAACTTTAGAAAGCTCTGTATCCCTCTGATTTTAGGAAAGATGGTTCTTTAGTTTCAATTCACTGGAAAAAACCTTCACTGTCAGGAGGTTCATGATTCTAAACTGCTTATGCAAGTTTATTAATATGGCAAATAATTAATTATAGTACAGACAAAGTCATAATTTTCACTCTAAGTATCAAATTAACACAGTAATTACTTTTCATAGGAATGACTGCTTTAACTCAATTAAGATGTGACCCACACAAACACAAAAGTTTACAAAATAGCTGAAAACCCTATAACAAACATATTCATTTAGTCCTTCCCTAAAGACTTAAACTTTTGATGTAAGTTATAAACAAGAAATCACTTTAAGGATATCAAAAAAAGCAGTCTTAAATTATTGATAAATTTTTAATTGGTTCAGAATTTTTAAAGTACACCTAGAACATTACCTACTCCTACTGCCATCATTTGTAAAAATTTAAGCTGCTGCCACTAACACAGGAGGCCCAGGACTTCCTAAGCCCTGGATTTTTCTAACAGGTTTCTTGACTAGAGGTATAATATTTTCATACACACAAATCCCTTTCCTGCTGCTGGTCAATACAGCTTTGTTGACAAATGCTCTGGTGTACATGCAGTTATTTTAGCATAAAATGAGCTTCAGCTGGCTGAGATTTTCAGGGACATGGATTCAGCTGTACTCTCAAAAGAAATCCTAGGCAATTCTAAGCTGTATCCCTACAAGAGAGGTTTCCTAATACTAATTTATCCTAGCAAATGTGTAAGTAGAGCCAAGACCTCCATTTCAACAGCTAGCTAAACATTTATAGAGGCAGAGAGCATCTTTGAGCTATAACATGCAATGACCTCCTCATACTCAATGCTCACTCATTCATGTGACTTTCTCATTAACGTGTGAAGCACTCAGAGTTTCTATTCACATTATGTTGTAACAAGTATAAATAAATGCTGGCTTGTAGGCAGCCGTGGTATTTATTTATGACTACAAAACATTGTAACAGGGACACCATGATCAAATTTAATGCATGATAGGAATTGCATTGTTTCTTCCCAAATTATTTTAATAGTATTAAGTAATATGAAGCACCTAATCAATGATGTGCACATCACACAGCCCATCAGGCTAGTAGTAATAGCTGGTGGTAGCTGAAAAAAAAAGAATTATGAATACAATGTTTTATGAAAATACCACAGCAGAATGAAACACACCATGACTAATCCAGAGCTTGACATAGCACAGTTTAGGACCATACAGTTCAAAAGAATAGCCACCACAGTGAAGACATACTACATAAAATATACTAACAGGTACAGAGACAAAATCCATCATGGAGTTCTATCTTTATATTTAGCAGTATTTATTTCTTGTAACATGTAGCTAAGTCAAAATAAATCTTTTGAGATGATGCAAATTTGGTAGACTGGAAGGTCAAAGCTGGAAACAAACAGTAAAGCTGTTGAAAACAGATTCCATGTTTGAGAGATGTGAAATTTAAAGCTATAAAATAGATACAATCTCCGCAAGTAGATTCTTCTATATCAATATCTAGCAAAATGACACAGTGAAGACTGATTTAAGCTCAAATTGTTATACAGCAATTCAGTGAATTTGGAAACGTAGTTTGGCTTGACAAACATTGAAGACAGACAAGACTGGGCAATGGAATGCTGAATGGCTGTGACAAAACCTGGTTTTCTAAAACATACCCAAAGTCTACCACAAAAACTACCTGTCTCCAATAATGTTTTACAATTCTATTTAGATATCCAAAAACAGACTCAGGTTTTGGGATGTGTTCTTTCAAAATAGTGAAGTTATGGCAAAAAGATGGAAAAACGCAGCCACTTAGGTAAAAATCAGAATTCCTTATGGAGAAATCTGAGACCTACAAAACTGAAAGGTCATAGTTTTCATAAGTTACATTTTAATAAGGAAAAGAAAGGACAAAGCATTACACAAAAAAGCTAAATTTCTCATCAGGAAGTGTTGATGAAATTAATCCAGGAGTTATGACATCAGATAGGCACATTATGGAAAGAGAAAACTCAGTCACTGACTAGACTATATAAATGATTGGTAGAGAAGACAACTATTGATGGTGACTTAAAAACATTAGGCATTTAAAAAATATCCTCAAATAGATTCCGTCTTTTTTCTTGGCTTGTGACTTCAGATTTTAATTTTAAGAATTGTTGGGGTTCCCCCTGCCAGGGGAGGGACCCTGCAGTGAAAGCATGGCATGTAGCATGGGGTTTCCCTCCCCCTGCTCCCTGGTCACATGTACCCCAGTCCTGTTTCCTATTGGTCATTTGTGTTCCCCCGACCCGGAGAACTCTGGTTGTCCCATGATTTTGCAGTCCTTCGGCAGAGTCCCAAACATGTGGGCTGGAGAGTAAACATCTCTGAAACATCAATGGAAGATCGGTCCCTATTTCTTCCCACAGGCCCCGCTGTCTCTGGAATGTTGCAGGGACCCCATTGCAACATATGCTAGAAAATGCTACAGAATAAGTAACTATCAAGAAAATAAACTAACACAGACCACAATATAACACTTTCCTCCAAAATACAACTTACCTCCATGTGCTTTTTCTCTGAATGTGTTAGACTTTAAGAATATTATTTATATTACCATGCAGTTTAAACTGTTATGGGTCATGTGTTTTTCATGAATCTATCACCTCATCAGTGCAATTTAAAATTTCAAAAGCCAATTTTACCTAAAGACCAGTAATTGACTAAGTAACATACAATGGGAATATTTAGGCTACTTTACCACTGTTGTTACTTTTCCAGACACATTGTTTACATATGGTCAGTTTCAATTTTTCTTCTTTTAAAGTTTTGCTACCCTCTGCCTTCCAGCTCTCAAATTGACATGCTGTTGTTTAGCAAGCATCAGGAAAAGCATGAAGTGTGCATTGAAACCAAAGCATGGGTAAACACAGCATCATTCACTCTAATTTCTGCACTATGTTAAATTCAAAGAAATACATGTTTTCCCCCTCTCTGATTGCAATAAAAATAGAAGATGGCAATAACTAAGTTTAGCTATTCTTAAACTTTTTACATGAGCAATGGTCTGAAGAGAGCACTGAAACAGCTACAGTTGCAAGAAATTTTAGACATTTGGCTCTCTGAGTGACAATAATCATGGACAGGACACAAAATGTTTAACTGCTGTTAGGCTTTCCTTAGCACCAATCTTTGCAATAGGCATGCAGAAGATCCTTCATAAAACCTTTAAAATAATCTGTGTTTCTCCCCTAAATAATTCAATAATTTGCAGCATTAATTAACATGGCACTATTCAGAATTTTAATCCAGATTAGATATACTAGAACAGCAAGTACAGGTTTGCATTTTAACCATGCCACATTGTCAGAGGTAACAGAAACGGGATGGAGCCAGCAGGTCCACAGGGCCAGCTCCTGCTCTCTTGCAAGCTGTGCAGGAGAGTGGAGCAGGACATGAGAAAAACATTCCTTTATTTTCCCTAAGTAATATGGAATTTGAGTTCAAATTTGAGGTCTAAAAATCAGCCTTATCACTTAACACTTGGACGGAGATCCAGACTTCAACTCCCTGTGTTAGACATAATGGAATCTCTTCAGATACTTTCCAGGTTTTCATTTAGCACAAGAGAGTGGTTCATCAGCTAGCAATTCAAAATACGTAATAAAATCACAATGTATAAGCATATTTTAATTTAGTAATTTGTTAAAGTGCTATTCCCTCCCTTCTGGCATGCTCACAGCCTGGTATCCATCAACTCTTAATGAAGGCTGTGATTCTACAAATGGAGAGATAACACCCAAGGAGGTGAGTTTTCTGTAGGTGCTCTACTGAATCTTCACCTCTGAGTGCAAAAATTGATCTTCTGTCTGCCACAGTAGAAACTTGTGGGAGACAATTTCTTGCAGCTTCCCCTGTGTTGATTGCTGTTTGCTTATCTCTAGCGACAGATAAAGCATTGCTGCCAACAGATTCTGTCAGCTTACATATCAAAGTGTGTGGAGGTTCAGGAGAACTTCAGTGTGTAATTGTGCAGATTTATAGCTTTTTTTTTTTTCTCCAACAGATTTCAAACTTCATCTGCCACTGAGATAAAATAACAAACAATGCTCTCAGAGCATTTTCAGAAGATAATCTCACATGGCTGTAATATATATTACAGTAAGCATTAGGCACACTGCTCTAAACCATGCTTAACAGGTATGTTAAGCATATCACCTGAAAATCAGAAAAACTGTCCTATAAATACCAGAAATTGTAAATGCTAGTATTGTAATTCACTTTGACATACATTACAATTCAGGAAAGGATATAAGAATCTGATGCTTTTAAGGTTTCTTTGCTTTAAGACTTATGAAGCAATCCTGCAAAAATTTTGGACTAAAAAAAAAAGTCCCAAAGAAAATCAAGTTGTCTGAAAATGTTATGTACGTGAAAATGCTGGTGAAACCAGAAGCGTCAATTTTATTAAATGCCCTATTTATGTGTGTTTAGAGACATCTTTAAAAGAACTAATTTACCTTCTTTAAAGATGTTCCTAGTGAACTACTCACATTGTTCATTTGTTTTATATCAAAAGTCTTTCATGCTATTGACCAGAACTCGAGTTTCAAAGGTCTCACAGTTATCTCCAAGCGCTTTCCCCCTGCATCAAGTCTCTTGTATGAAATTTTCTCACACTGTTCCTGAAATCTCATTTATGGAATTGTTCACTTTTATCTTCTCCACATAAAGATATCAGAGTACAGCATCCTACTGAAACCAAACTCAATTACTGGAACAAGTAGAACAAGAGAGAGACTGCAGATGCAACAGAGCTGAATGATGAGATACATAAATAAATATACACAAGACCAATTCCAGCAGCTGAACCTCCCCACAGATTCTATACCAATTTTATCTGTAGGTGGTTATGTGCCTCCTTCAACACCTCCTGGAGAGATGCCATGCTAGAAGATTATGCCATATGCAGTCTATACATGCTCTGTAGGAAATGTCTAAAGCAGCTGATAGCACAAAACAGACACATTACATTACTTGGAATTCTTTTTTTTTTTAATGCTGTTACGTATAGGAACAAAAAATAAAAGCAAAAACATCTACTCTTTTTAGTATTTATATAAGAACAGCCACAAACAGGTATTACCTTCAAGAGAAATTTCCTTCCATGGATTAGGTGGATACATGAAAGCAGCATTCTGGATTTGGTCATGTATGTCTTCATCTTCATTGAATGGAAAGGTACCACTGAGGCTTACATAAATGATGACACCCACTGACCACATATCCAGAGATCTGTTATAGCCTTTGTTTCTCAGAACCTCTGGAGCAAGGTAGGCAGGTGTTCCTACAACTGAACGCCTAAATGATTTCTCTCCAATGATTCGGGCAAAGCCAAAATCGCAAAGTTTTACCTGTTTAATGAAAAATGCAATAGTAAGATATACATTATTTTTATTATCAAATAGTTGAGGAACTTTTATCACCAATTAGTTGCAAGATGCATCTCTACTGTTCCTTCAGGGATACTTTCTTTTTTTAAATTCCTCTTGGAAAGGAATACTCTTATTCCACTGAAACAGTAGACCAGATTACCAGTCCATAGTATATCTCTTCTATTCCTTCATTCTACAAATAAAACACAGTTTTGGATAGGCTTAACAGCTCGGGTTCCTGGTGAAAGTAGTAATACCTAGTAATACTTACTCATAGCAATACTTATTCATAGCATAAGAACACAGGAAACAGAAAAATTGTTTTACCTATGACTTTTTCCTAAAACAAGCAACTTGACAAAATTTAGTTCTTTAACTTCCACTTTTATTTTATTGTAGACCTAGTTACACTCTGCGTCTCTACAAACTTCCTTGTCTGAGTTCTACAAAGTAACAGATTTAACTGCTTGAAAATTCTCACTTACAGCAACTCAGTATAGATCTTTCCCTTCCAATTATTGATAGATATTATTTAAAAATTATCAGTAGTACTCATTTTGAATATGGGCAATTGAAGGAAATTATAGATGAACTCTGCAGACTGAAGGCAGCAGAAGGTGATACAAATACCTTTTAAAGGGAAATACAAGTCAGAAAGTATATTTAAATATCCTGTGATCTACCTGGCATTTAAATTCATAAAATTAAAGAAGAAGTTCTTGTTCTTCATGAGCCCTACCCAAACTTTCAGAAGAATAACTTTTTTTCTGCAATTAATCCACCAGCCAAGTATTTTGTGCTGTAATGGTGAGCAAATTAGAAATGATACACAAGTAGCTAAGTCACACTTGAAAATCTAGTTCAATATTTTAGACAAATTACAAGAATCAAGGACTTTTCAACATGACTTCTTTATAAAGTTGTTTGAATATATGATCAGCTTTTTCTTACCTAAAAGTTCTGTGCAGACAGGTGACAAATAATTTTCTTGTTCATACATAAAATAAACATAACACTTATAACAATTTATCTTAAGAAAGGGCATTTTCTACTTGCCTGTGGGAAAGGATCAGCTGATGCCAATAACACATTTTCTGGTTTGAGGTCACAATGAACAATATTTTTGAAATGAAGATGTCTTAAAGCAACAAGGATCTGTGAATAAACAAATCAAATTATGGTTGTTTTATATTGCTTAAACAGTATCAGTGACCAGAGAAGCAAGGACTGGTGTGAAGAAAAGCAATCCAACAAGAATGTACCTTTTACAAGAATGTCAATAATGAAGAAGAAAAACCCAACAAAAACCAAAATGCTGTGCCTCAAGTTTTCTTGATATTTCACTGCATCAAATATGATTTTTCCCTCTCCAAGAGTTTACATTATAAAAATTTTTTAAAAACTGGGTTCTAAGTATTTGTTTACTTTTCTGTGTGTGAAATCTTTGAATGTAGTAGCATTTGCAGAATGACCTTTCATATGTAAATTCAACTAAAAACATTTCACAGAAATATTTCTTGACAAGAGAAAGAATGGAGAGTCCTGAATGCATTTCTGTTCTGTTATATACACATGAATACAGCAAGAGTGTAACAGACATCCATCTCTTTTGAGTGGCTTTAACTCAGTTCCCTGTGTTTGGTCAGGGGATAGAATTTGCCACTGTATTAGAGCAGTGGATGGGGAGGAGACTGAATGAACCTGTGAATTGAAGAAATCAAATCCCAAAGTTGGTGGCAGTTTTGTCCATTAAAGCCTGGAAACTAGGAAAGCTGTTAAGTTCTACCCCAAATAATAAATTTATAATAATAAAAAATTTCTACCCCAAATAATAAGTTTATTATAATAAACACCATAATACTGTTGTTACTGCATCTTTCTTTTATCCTGACTGCTGAAACATGGGCTTCTCTGACTGTGAGGTGGCTCACTACTGATGTGTATATCTAAATTTAAACCAGTATTTTGGGTAGCCAAAGAAGCAGTGTGATAATATTACA
>WEIT01028890.1:0-18054 GCA_013389985.1 Dryoscopus gambensis
CACCGGAGAGCTGAATTGTCAGAGTCAGGTTGGAATGGTGTTTCAGCTTTGTAGTTTACTGGAGCCAGTTGCCAGTTACTGAAAGGTCTGGGCAAAAAGCATAAATCATTCTGTAATCTCATGCTGACATATGGTATGTAAATACCATGATCCACCCAAAGGGTAGCCAGCATTATAAATGTACTTTCTAATCTGCTGCTGAAATGAGCACTCAGTATAATGCATCTGTAATCTAATAGATATTAACANTTCATGGGGAGAGAAAAATCCAGATTTTTTTTTTAAAAATTTCCATTCTAGATTCTCAAATATATGATAAATTCAGGTCATGCAGCACTCCTGGTACAGCCAAAAACTTTTGAATGTAGCTTTGGTTTCCACTGCCTGGATTCTCTTGGTCCTTTTGTAGATCAAAGTCATAAAAAATCACTAGAAGTTGTTCAGTATTGCCCACAATAGGCATAAAAGGGTTATTCCGTGGGTCTCATGGGTTTACTTTGATGCACAGACTTACCCTGGAGCTCCTTTGGATGCATGTGACTTATGGACTCATCCTGGCTGTCCATGACAGAAACCAGACATCCTTTGCAGGATGAACAGCTGAGCTGATGAAGCAATTAAATAGAGGATAGTGAAGCGAAGGCACAAGCAGGAGACTGGAGAGAAGAATCCCACGCAAGCTGTGGAAAGGTGATTTTTTTGTATAAAAGTCATGGAAAAGAAATATTTTTGTCCCAGTACAGAGCTTACAAAGGAATAAGGGGATGACACTGATAACAAGGCAAATTCTTGCCTCTACTGAAAAAATGTGAGTTTATGCAGATTAATGCATTTTTTTAAATTTAAGAAAGAAAAGCTGAGCAAACTTTATTTTTTTTCCCCAAGAAAGTGCCCCTCTGAAATGCTGAGAGTCTTCAGTGGATTTTTTTATACAATTGATAGCCTGACCTGTGCCCGTCCTGTGTGCTCTGTGGTTTATAAGGCTGGTGGCAAGACTGGTGCAGGATCTGTTAAACTCCCTTAGCTTCTTTTGCAGAGTATAACATGCCAAGTTCCCACAAGCGTTGCTGTAAAATATTTGTTTGTTTGTCCTTTTGTTAAGGAGCTGCTGCTGAACCTAAAATAACTTGCTTATGTGGGTTGAATGTATTAATCTCCATTTTGGTAGCAAAATTCACTGTGGGGATAGCATGTCTATTAGGAATCCCTCAGGAAAAAAAGAAACAGTCTGCATGTAATAGTAAAAGTTCTACAAAATGTTAAATTTTGCAGAGCTGTGGGATTTTCTAGAATGAGTTGCACAATATTAGTGACAGGTCTTAGAGTAGAAACTAATGCAAGAACCAGTTAACTTCTTTAAAGAGTATTTTATTTCAGGACAAAAATGTGCTGTTCTGTGACTCAAGGCAGAATTTCTTCACAGACTAATTCATTATATCCATGGTCTGATACGGTCTGCTTGTCACAATTAAGTAATAATTTATTCTACCTCCCAAGGAATGAAATTTGGCTGCTGCGTGTAAAACACTGACTCACCAGTATTTGGAAAACAAAGTAGATGTTTTCTGCGCTTTCACCCATCAAAGTCGGTGAATTATGTCTTGGCTATTCCAAAGCAACGACTTCACTGGAGTGTGAATTAATATTAACAGCTCCAGGAGTTTGATGTTAAAATTGGTTCTCACCAGAGATCTTAAGTAGGAGTATTGTTTGGAATAGCATCATGACACAGCCATCTTAGAAACTCCTTGAACACATCCACAGTTCAATGTTTTTCTGAAACTAAGACCACTGCATCTTCCACTTAGTTGCAGAGCACGATGTAAAAGCTCCTTATCCAATCCAGTCTACAAAAGAATGTATTTTCATGCTTTAGATAATTTCAGTCAATCTTGGAAAATGTAGCTATACAACATACAAAAGTGACAACTCCAACACTCACACACAATATGAGCTGTTGAGAATCACTGTTATATTTACCAACATTTCCATATCCCTGTCAGCCAGTTCTGCACAACTGTTGTCCTCATCATAGTCAGCAGCACCAACAGAGATTCCTCTCCTCTCCCCAGCTCGTCCCTGGGGGTGATTCTTCTCCAGTTTTACCCTGGCGTGGCTTCAGCGGGAAGCATTCCTCATCACTCATCTTTGGGAAGTGGGGGAGGTTGCATCTTCCTTCCTCCAGCAGGAATCATGTATTCAGGTTGCCAGCCCAGCTACCTGAGAGAGTGCCAGTAGCAACTGTGTCTACCACAGAATCTACAAGGCTTCTTCCAAACTTTGGGTTGCTTGCCTGTCTCCTGGTGTACAATTCAAGGGCCCTCATTTTTGAATTTATCTTTCACCCTGGATATACCTCCAGAAATAGTTTTAAAATTTGCCATTAGAATGCTTGGGTTACATCTTTCTCTTGTAATTTTGCATGGAAAACTTTAGTTACAAGTCTCAGACGCTTTTCAAACCTGCTGCATTAAAAAACCTCATCATGCCATGAGCAAAAGTGGCTTAAGTCTTAACATTGACAGCTCCACTGGGAGGAGGGGAGCCTAAGGCAGAGGTTAAATAGTTCATGTAGGGACCTGCAGGGAGCCTGTGCAGTCAAGGGGAAGCAGTACATCCAAATGCCACAGCCATACAATTAAAATTGCAGAACCATCTGTAATCTACTTGTTGTGCTAAATAATAATAATCCATTAAAAAATAGCCTAATCTTGTTTTTGAACTTCCTTGAACTTAGCATGCTGAAAAGGAATTCGTTTTCCAGGATGAAGTCTGTTCTGCTTTTGAGAACCAAGGAAGGCCATACCAGTAAAATTTTTTAACTAAGTGGTATTTCTATACTTACAGACTGGGCAAAGACTGAGGCTGCAGTGTGAGCTTACCTTTCCTGGTCCATGCAGTGAGGTTACAGACTGAGATAAACTACGAAATGAAGATCAAGAAAGGCAAAGCTTGCAGGTACAATCACGGGTGCAGTCAGCTTGGGCTCCCTTTGCCTTGCTAAGCTCCTGGGAGCAAGACCCTCTGCCTCACTAGGCCTGGCTTTGTGATAGTTCCTCCTTTCCTTACTGGTTTTGGAAGGGGCAAGGGGAGCAGTCCCACTGGTGTCAGCCTTGTAAATGCATTTTGGAGTGCTGTTTGAGCCAGTTACTAGCAACGTTGCAGTTGACTACGTACACAACAAAATGGAGTGGTGTCTTGGGAGACTAAGAGCTGGACAGGGAAGAGGATCTGTCAACAAATCACTTGGAAACCTGTGCCCCTGCATGCTCGAACCACCATCCTGAGTGCTGCTGCACTTTGGTAAATTAGACTGTGGTACCTGCTAGTCCTCAGGTTGCAGTCTCCTCAAGTTACTCCCTAGATGTGAGTGTAGGAGCGTCTCCTAACTGGTGAAGTTTGAAGAAGAAGAGTCAGAGAGTGAGAAAAGAAAAATAATCTGACATGGGAGGAAGCCCAGGGTTGGGTCTTAAAGGGTAAATCTTTTTCTGATGTCTTATTGGACATGCTCTCCAGTACATCTTACTTGCTGTAGACAGAAGGTAAAGCTTTCTTTAACCTTTCTGGAATTGGAAGCGCAGGCGTAATTTGAGTCTGGATTTTTTTATGCACCCTTCTGTCATACAAGCTACGACCTACATCTCAGCACTGGAATAGGGAGACCTCACGAAAAACAAGGTGGGGCAGGGAAGAAGGGCGAGCTTTGTTTGCTTCTGAGACAGAGTCCTGGAGCCAGGAGGGACCACGAGGTTCTGAGATAGGAGGAGGATTTCTGCCTTTACTGACAGAGACCTAGACTCTTACCCTGAGACCTCATAGCCTCTCTGCTAATCTGCTCCAATATTTCACCCTTAGACAGTTTCTCCTACCACCCATTTAGATCCCTCCTACTGCAAGTTTAGGCTTTGCTGTTCTGTGGTCTGTTTGCTATGGATAGGGAAGACAGATTATTCCCTTTTTCTCCTGCAGCACTGTTTTGAGTATTTGCTTCGTCCCAGTTTTTTCCTCAGGGTGATCAGTTCTCTGAGGCTTGGAGGTCATTTTTAGAGATGTCCAAGGTGGTGTGGTTTATTTTTTTCTGTCCGCAGGGAACTGGGACCTGAAAATGGACACAGTTTGTTCACTGATGTTTGCATGTGAGTGTAAGGGATGGATGACATCACGTATCTCCTATCAGGAAATCTAATTATGGATTCTAGTATGATGTTTTCCAGCTTTTCAATGTCATAGCTTTGCTGATTCATATTTCGGTCCATTTTGCATTTGCCTTATTCCTTTTTTTTTTTGCTTACACGTAGAAACTTGCAGCCCTAGTGCATTGCAGCCTGTTTTTCTCAGACCATTTCTCTAATTTCATAAAAACATTTTGGACTCTTACCCTGTTTTCTGTTTTCTAATGTACTTTCGGTTCCTTTCAGCTTTGCAACACCTGCACATTTACTAAGGACACTCTTTTGAACATTGCTGACTTCACCAATGAAAAATTTGAATTGTATGAAAATGGGACCTGTTCACTGAAAACATTTTACTGGTTTGAAGTTGAATCACTTTCTAGGTGTGATTTTTTTAAATTATTATTTTTGTTTGTTGCCTGACCAACTCTGCACCTCCTCAAAGCAATTTTTTCTAACCACATTCCTTTGTTTGCTTATGAATACATCCTGCAAGTCTGAATATGTCACCATTTGAGCTGATACCAACAGCTTGCCAATGCTGTCAAGAAAATATCCTGATCTTTGCTTTGTGATTACTGAGCCTTGTACCAAACCAGTTTGCCTTGCTCACCTGGAGGTGGTGCTTGCTGCTTCCCACGAGGAGAAGGGTTGAGTTTGCCTGTTGGGTAAAGAATTGGGAGGCAAATAATCAATATTTTCATTAATTTCTAGCTAATCATAACTAGCTACTAAGTCTAGGGTGATCTGAGATAATTGGCTGTAGTTAGATGATTTTTTGTGCCACTTTTCGTGTGCAAGCACTCTGAACATACTTGTTCAGTCAACCACAATTCATTAATTAATATGGATGACAGCTCTGTGTACTGAATCACTAAAAAGAAATTCCAACAGGGATATATATGTCATCAGTACCAAACTGCCTCCAGAGCAGGATGGAAAGGGGTCTCTTCACGTTGACCACTTTGCTCACTCCAGGTTCTGGCCATTCCAGTTCAGCTCTCAGAAACATCATCCAGAAACAGGTGATGATGGTCAGATTCAGCCCTCGCATTTAGCAACCCTTCTGTCTTCCTGTTTTCTCCTTTCAGGCAAAATTCTATCAGCCCGGTAATCTTGGTGCAGGTGGAGTCTTGTCCCCGGGAGAGCAGCCTGCCAGCTGTGGGGCTGCACAGGATATGAGAGCCAGAAACTGCCAGGGACAGAGGGCATGTGCTCGAGCTGGCCCTGGACTTGGCGAGTTAGAAGAGTAATTTACAAATTCAGCACAGACGGTAAGGAAGAAAAATAGAAAACAAAGAGGCAGAGCTTTTTTTTTTTTTTTTTTTTTGTAGTCATTCGTGAGGGAAGAGCAGGAATTCAAAAGGTTGCAACAGTGCTCGTACTGATGGCCATGGTCTATGCCCAGTACCAGGTGACTGGGAGATTTCAGGAATGCAACTCATTTCCATTATCTTTTTCTTCCTTAAATAAAGAAAAAAAGAATTGAGATAATTTGCCTCTCCTGTCAACTTACCCGCCCTGCCCCTGAAGTTTCCCAACACCGCACTTGCATTGCAGCGCAGGCTCAACATTTCCCTTCAGATGCTGCTCTCCGCAAGCGTTTTTCAGGAGCGGCGGCTGGAGAGCCGGAATGAGCCGTGCAGCCGAACGCGAGCACCGCTGGCACCTGAGAGCTGCCGCCCCTGCCCGGGGCCGGGCCGCTCGCCCCGTGCCGGGAGACAAAGGGAGCCGCATCTGAGCCCTGCTGAGGCTGCTCTTGCCGGAAGAAACCTAACAATTCTTATTTACCAAATTGACAAAATCCTATCATTGCAATTAAGGGGATATGTAATTAACTGTGTCTTAATTACAGCAGCTGCCACTTCATCTGAATGCAGCAATTTGCGGAGAAACCGGGGGAGATGCTTTAAACTCGTGTGTGTAAACAGCGCGAGCACAAACAGTGCGGCGTGCGCGGCTCCCGGCGGCGCGGTGCCGGTCCCGGGGGCACAAGCGAAGGCAGAGGCTCTCCGGCTGCCAGCCTACCTGGCCCTGGTGGCCTCTGGAAATCCCTCGGGAGGCAGAGAGCTTCGGACAACCCTGCCGTAAACCCACCGCCCCGGGCCTGTACCTCGAGCTGCAGGGCTGAGCCCAGCGCCGCAAACCCTCGTGGCAGAGGAACGCTTTAAAGAGCCTCTCCTGACTCCCGGCCTCGGCGGGAGCAGCAGCCCCCGGTGCGTGCGCTGAGTGCACTGGGCGAGGTGAATTTCGCTTGGTCTCTCGCCGTGCACTTTCATGGCTTCATCGCTCTGGGCCGGCAGGAGCACCTCTGCCAGCCCCTGTCCCCTCTGGCGGCTCTGCTGGGAAGCCAGGCTGACCCCACCCGGCTCCTGCAGCTCTTCGTGATATTTTAAAAGCCTCTGCATCCCGTGCTGCTGCAGCCTCCCCTGGCTTACGTGGGTCACTTCCTGGGAGCTGCTGTGGCCTTCCCAGTGTAGCAGAGTTTTCCCTGCTGAGGTACCCAGAAGGTCAGGGTGTTTGTGGGTTCACGTGGGTACAAAACCACTCGGGTATCTTTCCAGCCCACCGCAGTAGTCGCCGCGGCTCCTGCTTCCTGCCTGTAACCAGAACTTGGTTATTGGCTGTGCTGGCTTAGGGTGGTGAACTGTGACGGAGTGGATATGGTTTTGGATGTGGTTTTCCATACCTGGAGACACAGCATGGATTTCCCCGCACTTCTAAGGCAAGGGCTGGAAGAGCCATGGGCGCTCGGGAGGTAGGAAGAGGGTAGTGCCCCGCCGGGATCGCTTCCCAGCTCTGCTCCCCAGCAGCGACTGCTGCCGGGCCTCAGGCGGAGCGGCGTTATCCCTCCGTGCCTCGGGTTACTCCCCTCAGCACGGGGCATCTGTGCCTCAGGTACAGCTCACAGATACTGAGCTAAGCCCAGAAGCATTCACTGCTGAGCTACAGCTTGAAAAGAGCCTTGCACATCCCCTCTGCCGCTGCTAATCAATAGGATTGACATAACAAAGGCTGAGGGCTGCGCCTGCTCAAGTTGGCAGACATCATTGGGGCTCCATAATTCAGCTGCATTGATTTGTCCCGTGTGTTTCACATGTGAAATAAAGCTTCTCTCTGTCAAGTCAGCACAGGAAGGATATCCTGCTTGATGCTAGCAACATTCCTCTGGTTTCCTAACTGAAACCTAAACTATTTTCTGAGTATTTCAGTTACGGGCATCATCACAAAGACCGGATTATTAATATGCACATCAAGAATTTGAAAACACAGGATGACATCCTGTCACTATTTAAATGATAGCACAACCTCCATGGATGCTGGTGTAACCAGAATTTGCCCAGCCGGTGCTACTCAGCTGTCACAAGCTCTCTTCACATCACATTGCAGCCAATGGCACTTTGAGAAAAAGACCCAGTTAAACTTGTTAAAATTTGTCCATATTAATCTCTTAAAAAGCACTTAGTCATTTTAGATTTGCATGCTGAGTCAGGCTTCATGGAAAACTGCTCATGTTTCTCTTTCTGTCTTCTTTGGGATGGAGCACACGACCTGCATGGTGTTTTTATTACCAGTTACATTTGCATGGACACATGAGCTTTGTTTCATCAGCCTTCAGGTCTTGCTGCCCACATTTGGAAAGGTGAAAGGATATTCTCACTCAGTTATTTCCTTGGGACTTGTCTGTGGTGTTACTGGTTGTGACTTGGGCACAGTCTTAGCAGGAGAAGTTAGAAAAAAAGTAGAGGAAAACAAAGCAGCCTTTCAATTTTTTTTTAAGTGGAGTGCCTAGGCAGGAGTGATGCAATTTTCACAGCTGTGGACAACTTCAGCTTTCACTGATGTATTTTGAAGGCTCCAGTATGGGAGCCAGCAGTTTGGCTTTTGGTAACAGGATTTGGAAATGCTACCCAAAGGTTCCACTGTCATCCAAGTGACCTTAGCAATGATCACAAAAGCAATGCAGAAAATCAGACACCAGAAAAGTACCTTTTCTCCATGTTCCCTGTTTGACAGTGCATGGTTTCACCCCACCCTGACACTCCCACCTTCTTAAGATGCTTAAGTGCTGTCAGCACAGGCACCTCCTGAAGATTTCACTCGACCCTGCCAGAGGCTAAGTGGTTGTTTTGCTCTCCCGGACATAAACCGGGAGAGACAAACCTGCGGTCGGTCACACTTAGGCACTTTATATTTGAGCACCTGTCATGCAGTTAAAAATGGGGTTTTTTAACATCAAGGTGTTTGACAACAGTGAATGTCCGACACCCAGGAGGTGGGGTGGCAACACTGTTGATCTGTGAAAGCCCTCCCTACCCCTGTCCCTGTTGTTTGAATAGCTGAGATCCCTGGATCAGAGGGGCTTGCTGCTTTTTGCTACTGCACCCCCTCCAACCCACACCATCTCTCTTCCCTGAAGGCTGGCCCCTCTCTGCAGGAGGCAGGCAGGGGCTGCCGGCTCTATCAAATTGCAGGGTGTGAACAAAGGACCGTGAGGAACTGGAATGAGATCACCAAATCCATTTGATTTATTTGGGATTTGAGCCTAGGTCTTCTGGGTGAAAGTGAGTGCATTAACCCGCTGTGGGAGTTAATTCCTTGCCTAGCTATTATTCAGGCATCATTAAAGTATGCATTGTGCTGGAGGTCAAACCAGATTACTCTAAAGAATTTGGAATGGGAAAAATGCTGGGTTTTTTTTATCAGCCTAAGTGTTTGGTTATCTCAGTGTTTAGCTATTTATATTGTGCCTGTCACTGTGGCACGTCACTCTATAAACAAAGGGATACTCCAAATCTCTTATTATTTTAATGGCATTAATGTTCTTCATCTGGGGAAAAAAAAATAAAATAATTTCCCTCTGGAAGATAACAGTGTAAGTGGTTTAACATAAACAGCGGCTCTGGGAAAACCGCGCTCCGAGGCTCAGCCAGGCAGAACGTCCCTCAGCTCCGCATCGACGGCACCAACAGTCACCCAGGCGCACCTGGAGATGCTCTGGCTGCCCCCACAATGCCAGGGACAAGCCCCCACTATTGCAGGAGTGGCTGACCTGCAATAGCGAACAAAGCGAAGGAGGGTGACAGCCGGGACCTAGCTCTCACAGAGAGGAAGGGGAGCAGCACGGCACGGCGCGCAGCTCTCGTGCTCGAGCGTAACTTTAGTGCAGAGCTCTCCTCAGGAGATGTAGGGTGGGTGCCTTGCTCAAATCATAGCTCTGGCATCAGGGGGGAGAAGCAACACATGGGCTGGATCAAGGAGTGTTCTTTTCTTGGCGATTTGTAAAGATACAACTTGGATCTTTGATCCAGACATGTGATCGAGACATATGCTGCCCTTATCACAGAGTGGAAAGATGCTGGGATAGTAGCTCCATGCTGGAGAGGGATCAGTGAGGCAGAAGCAGGAGCAAACGAAGGGTACAAGAAGTCGGCTCCCACCCCAGAGAAACCTGTCTGGCTTTCTGGGGACCAGAAGCGGAAAGGACCCAGGAACTGGAAGCAACTCGAAAATCAGATCAAATTAGTCTGTTACTGTAAAATAAGATGATGGTCCCCTTGGGGACACACAGTGGCTGGGAAGGAAGTCTAAACACTGAGACTATTTTAGTGCTGAGAGACAGAGGTCATAGTCTTGGTGTCTGGCACACTTCTGTGAGGAGGAAAGGATGGGTGAGAGCACCAGCTGGCTGCAGTGGGGATGACAAGCAAAGGATTCTTCTAAGGCTGAAAGAGGCTTTCAAAAATTTGTATCTGGGGGGCTTTTCTTTAACCTTGTCTCATGTGGCAACAAGGCCAAGACAATCATCCTGTTAGCTCCCTCCAGAGGAATCCCAAACTTTATGCCCAGTTTGATAAAGGTGATGTTCTCCAAGATGTTCAGTCCATGCAGTTCACTGAATTTGTGTGAATGAGCACCTGAGAAGAAAACAGAAACCCAGACCTGCAGGAGCTCAGGAGCAGCATTAGCAGGTGCCATGAAGAAAAGATTTACAAGCACTGAAGCAGCAGATCTCTGCCTTCTGCAGCACAAAGTGGAGAAAATGCTGAAGGGAGCACATTAGACGTGAGGTAATCCAGGAGCAGGACATGCAGTTGCAGAGATCCAACCTGCAGAATTTCATTTGCCCAGCAGGATCTATTTGTAATTAATTTCAAACTGCATCTGAAATTCCCATGAGTTTCTCCATCCAGGGACTGAAACACATTCGTGTACTTTGAAATTGACAGGGCGAGGTGTGACAGGATGGAGTTTAGGGGACATGGGAGATGTCCTGAACTGCACTGAGCTGCACTGAATGGCAGTGCCGAGTCAGCACGGGAGAACAGGATGGGAAGGTGCACAAACCTGAAAGTGGGAGGAGAACTCTGCTGCCACCTTCACCTCTCTTCATGTCAGAGGGGCTCAGATAAACTGGAAGTCCTCTTCAGGCACTTCCAGTCCCACTGGCTATGAATCGGATACAGAGGTGAAACAGCGGGTATCCAAAATATCTTTGTTCCTGGCCAGTAGCACAGGGAGCAGAGCCTGTTAAATGCCAGATGAGGATCCAAGCCATGTCATTCATGTTTCAACCTAGCATGCAGGCTCTGTGTGTTAAAGGAGGGATACCAATTGCTGCCTCTGTTTCTAAATATCCTAGTTCAGGCCTTAACTTCACCCGGCAATAGGAGATCCTGGAAGCGCAGTGTAAGATTAGCTTGCTAAGGAGGAAATTACTTGGTGCCTGGAGTCCCAGTGGTGAAAAGCACTCTGTGCCGTGTCAGGGATGGTCCTTCTCTTGCGTGCTCTTGGATTTCACCCAAGGCAGATCTGTGCCCTCATTGGCAACAAGAACCATCTCTCATCTGTGTATTTCTGTGCATTGAAACATAAAAACTGGGGGCAGTCATTTGTGCCAGCCATTCAGGTAGTGGTGCAACCTGGAAAAGTGTCCTTATGGCTGCTTTTGCCTTCTCCCCCATCTTTGAGGAACCTGGACCAGTTCCACATTGCCTATGCCTTTACTGACCTAGTGGCCTTAGACCTCCAGCACAACACTAACAGGATAATTGCTGGAGTCTCCTAATCTAGCAACTTCTTCCTTGTGGCATGTGGTGGAATTTGGGACTGACTTTCCATAGGTGCTGGGACAGGAGGCTTGTGAGCCAACACACCTCTTTGGGGCAGGACCCCTGACACAAATACCTGCTGATCAGCACTGACTTTGTTTTCAAGAATTCATTTTATCAGATGAACTGGGATGATTGCACTCCTACATTGTTGGGCCTGCCTGCTCCAGCCTGGCAGCTCAGCAGGGTCCTGAATTTGGCAATAGTCAGCCTGTAGTGACTGCAGGAGGGTGGGAATGGGAGATGCTGCCCCATTCTTCCATAGGGATGAGGCTGCCTGAGAGGGACCTAAATACACTTGATGCTGACTGGGTGAACCAGTGAGTACGTGAAAGCAGAACCTTGCTGACAGTCTGCCCTGAACCATTGGACAATTTGTTTTTGCTTTCAGTGTTAAAGAACTATTACAAAAAGATTGCACTGGGGATTGGTAGTTTAACCCTTGAGGGAGCCCATTTAACACCTTGTTGGATGACTGTGATGTTTACCTCTTCTTCTGCAGTGGTAGCAGTATCCACTGATATCTTTTAAAAGACAACTGGGGCAGAAGTGATGCTTATGCTGTGAAATAGGTCAAACGTGATGCGACACCTTATCTGTTTAGCTGTAAACCCCACCATTCTTCCTCGGGCTCTGTATTGATTATCTGGTGGGTTTAAAATGCTGCTGAAACCTCTGCCTGTCGTCTCATATCACTGCATTAAGGAGGAGGCATGGCCCTATGTCCTTTCGGCTCAAAGGATCCAATTATTGTATCTCATTTCTGTAACCCAGGAAAAGAGAGAGGGCCATCTTCATGCACAGATGGCCTGTGATTTACGTCAGGAGCTGTGGGATTAGGGACCATCCCAGCTGAGAAAGCTCAGTAGCCTTTCTTTTATTGAACTGTCTGTGAATGATGTGTAGTCAAAATCCCGGCCACCTGTGGCCATTAAACATCCAGTGGTGCTTTTTGCAGGACTAACACCCACGTCCTGAGCACATTCAAGGTGGGGAGTGTGTGTGTATGTGCGTGTGTGTGCGTGCCGGTGGAAATACACTCCAGCTTCCTAAATCCTACTTCCTGACTACACCACAAGAAAGAAGCATTATCTCCTTCCCGGCCTGAGTTTTCCAATAACGTTATTCAACTGTAGGCAATTGGTTTTTGCATGTTGTTCCAGAACTGGGAGTTTTTCCACTGTGAATTCAGAGGATGCAAACATGTCATTCTGGTTTGTGAAGTGCCTGGGAACAGTATTTACCACCTTGAGAAAAAAATCTTTAGTCCAGCAGGCATTTTAATGAGGTAAAATGTCCCAGAGTATGCTAAAGACCAGAAGATTAGCCAAAAATAAAAATTTGAAAAATTTAACGCACTTCTAGGTTTCGTTGATAAAACCTATAAATCATTTGAGTCATATGAGAGACTAACACATCCATGTAGGAGCTGAACTGCTGGGGGAGGAGGCTCGGCTCTGACAAGCAATGATGCAGCCGTGTCATGAGTAGGTGCTTTGTGGTATAGGGTGGAAATGTCTGGAAGAGATACCAACCACACTCAGGCTTGTTCTTCCCCTAATTGCCTGACTTTTATTGAGGAATACACAGAATGAGCACTTAAAATTAGACTCTGAGAGCTCTTGCTTAAATGAAGAGACTGTCAATATTTGCAGAGCAATGCTTCGGCTCACCCAGACGGTATCCAAGTACATGGCACTTGAGTGGCTGAATACATGGAGCACTCTCTTCCCTTTCTCTGCTTAATGAAAAACAAAATGGGGGGAGCCTGATTTTGCTTTTCAGATTCATTGTGTTCATGTTTCTTCCAGATTCTCCCAAACTTGGTTTTCACTTTTCAGAAGCTACTTCAAACAGCAGACTCAGCACAACGGCATATACAGGACGAACACCATATGAAACACAAAACAAAAAGAGGGAAAAAAGAGTCTTTTTTCCCCCTAAATGTTGTGGGTTTCTGCTTCTCTAATCTCCTGCTCTCTCTGGATTGTCAGATGAAATACTCAGAGCAGACACTGACTGGCTCTGGAAGCAGAGAGGGAGTGCATTGCCTGAAGGCTGAATTGAATTGTAACACAGCGTGATCTTGCCAGGATGGCTAGGTAAAGATTTCCACAGAATACCCTCATTTCTTGAACTTTCATCACTAAGAAATCATAATTTGGAAGCTGATGAGCATTACCATCCCAGGTGGCTGGCATCTATTTAGGAATTTTTTATTTTACTTTCCTAGAATAGCAAAGGACATGAGAGCCTGGTCCGGAGCAATTTCATGCTTCTCAGGTAGGGCCTAACTCTGTAGGATCTGTATTGCTGCAAGCTCAAAGCATCTACAGTGAAGGCTTCTGCCCTCTAATCTTTCTGTGCTCAAAGCATTTCTCATCCATCCCTGATCTCTGATCTTCTTGTATCTCTGGCTTTTGCAGGCAGTCAGCTGTCTTCCCTTGCAAAACCTTCCCCGTCTCTGTCTCCCCAGTGATAGGGGTGCTTATTCCCACTGCAGGGGATAGAAAGTCTTGCAGTCCACAGGAGGAGTTAGGAAGTCTTGCAGGGGATAGAAAGTCTTGCAGTCCACAGCACGCATGTCCACTCCCTGCCCCGCTGCCTCTATCACCCTGCACCGGCGTCGTTGGGTCCCTGTGCTGGGAACAGCCAGAGGATGGGTGTGGCTCATACAAGACCACTTCCCAACACTTAGACCTACGTTTAATAAAAGTCTTGTAAGCTTCTGAGTACTTTATAAAGAAGGCTGAATGTTTTTATCTTCCCTGTACAGCTAAGGAAACTACAGCTGAGATGCTTGCTAAAAGCCCCATCACGTGAAGACCTCGTTTTCAATTTTCCTGAGCTGATGTCCTGGCCATGGCACCATGATGCAGTCACCAGTTACCCCCCCCATTTCTTCCACAGCAGGTCCCTGAAAGTGAGATGTTCCCCATCCTGGGAGTGCTCGCTGGCCTATCCCTGAGGTCAGGGGATGCAATTCCAACCCTGATTTCCTGGAACAAACCATCCATAAAAGCAGAAGTATCTGACAAATTTGGTCTGGCACAGGCTGTTCATTGCAAATCTTAATGCAAATAAGAGAAATGTCAGTGCTAAAAGAAAAAGAGTATTTAGGAAAAAAAAAATCTTGTGCTGTTTTGTGGCATTTGTGCATAAAATAATGAGGCCAAATATATCACCATTGGATTTGAGCCAGATAAGTTCATAACGTCTAATCCAGCTGGTGCATCATGACTCCCTTCATTATTTAAAGCAATGCTGTGGGAAAAGACACACAGCAAAGCTAACAAGATGGTGCTTGAGCTGCCATATTCCTGGCAGCCGAACAAATGCAGCGTGCGTTTTCTCACACCAGCAGGGAGAGGAAAGGAAAACGTGGATTTAACAAGGAGCCCAGCATTCCCTCACGACGCAGCCTGAGCCTCACCCACTGCCATCTCCCCTGCAGTCTGGCTCAGTTCATCTCCAGTGACAGCGTTTCCCTGCTCCTCCTGACCATGGTCCTGGCCTTTGCAAGGTGCTGTGCTCCCCAGGCAGGAGCAGGCTGTGCTGGAGCAGAGCGGTCCATCCAGCCCTCCAGCCTGTCTGTCCCACACTGGGAGACAGGTGGCAAGCACCTACCTTGCAATGCTTCCCCCATGCCCACTGTTTGGCAGCTCAGGGATGGAGCCACTGTTGGCAACTTTGCATGGATCGGCCTTTCAGTGACTTATTTTTTTCTCCTGATTCACCCAGTCTCCCATGCAAACTTTCTGGGTCATGTGTCAGTGTAAAGATCATGCCTTGGCTGCATTCTCTGGCCTGTCGTACCCTCAGCCATCTCCTCCTCTCCTGGATTCCATGCCCCTCCTGCACTCCTGTCTCTTTGTGTGAGCCTGTCCTCCCTGGTTCAGCTGATGGGGCCTCGCAGTTTTTGGCACTGCTGATTTGGGAATGGTCTGTAGGCCCTACCACAAGCCCATCCCTGCACATGGTGCCTCTGCTTGTCTGCTGCTGATCCTGAGGGGCCACCTTGCAGGAGCTGGTGGACGTTGCCTCAGGATGGCTGACGCGTCCCCTTCCCCAAAGAGCCTCCCGCAACTTCCAGCCCCGGAAGGCATCTGGCTGCCTTGTGTTTAAGATTACATTTTTCAGGCTGTGAGCACTGTGGGTCCAGCACAACCTCCACAGCAGGGAGGACACAAAGGCTCTGAGTAACTCAGGATGTACTTTGCTCAGAGGCAGCCATGTGCGTGTGTCTGCATCTTTCTGTATAACTGTGGGAAGATTGATCGGGGTGCAACGGATTTGGCATGCACAATTCTGCTTCTGCTCCTCCTCCATACTTAGGTATTTCAGCTCTTCTTTGCCTGTTTTGGAGGCAGCTTTCTGTGGAAAAAAATAAAAGGACACCCTTGCTTCATTGCTCATGATATATGGCCACAAGGGCAAAGGATTTTTTATTCTTCTAGATAAAATTAAAAAAAATATCCCGGTCATGACATTTGTTTTCCTTCTGAGGTTCATTTTCCAGGAACACTGATTCTTGTCTTGAAAAGCTCATGGGCACCTCAGAGAGCACGGCACTTGTCACTGAGATACTTAATTGATGCATCAACAGGACTGTCATGTTTTCAGCATCTCCCAAATAGATGAGATATGCAGATACAAGAAAAGCTCAAGGCACAACAAAAAGTACAAAAATACGATTAAGTAACTTTCCCGCAAATCAATTTTCACCTGATTTTTTCCTCTTCTGTCTCAATCTGACAAGCTCCTCTGTCATCCATTCAGGCTTTGAAGAAAAAAAGCAGGGCAAGGCAGACATTACCTTGTATGGTGGGAAAACAGACCCCTCTTTGTATTGGAGGTGATTTTTCCAGTTCTCTTTCACACAAAAAAAGGAATACAACATTGTCACATATTTGTACATCAGCATCTGAGTCTTGGAGGACTCAAACAAGAGGAGACACAGAGCAGGAATCAGAAATAGCTTTATCGTAGCGCTGGATGTTTCAGCTGAGGAAGGACAAAATTGGTAAAAGCGCCCATAAACACTCAGAAATAGGTGTGGTGATTTCACAGTGTACTCAACAGCTGCTTGGAGATAATTTCCTTGGAGGGCAAACATTGACTGCCTGTAGGCTGAGTTCAGAAGGGAATCATTTCGGGCAAAGGGATTTTGGGCAAAGGGAGCAGAGGCTGGGTCTGGACTGTGGGGAGAGTGGAAGGGACAGAGACACTGAGCGGCAGAGCCCTGAGGCTCAGGATGCGGAATATCTGCCTGTGCACCAGCTCTGGCACTGCATTTGCTGCTGGTTCTGCAGCTCTGCTGGATATTTTGTGAAACCAACTGGGGGCTCTTGCCAGGCCGCTGCTTTCCTCAGACTCCCAAATCTCAAGACGCACACGCTTTGAGGTCCCTCAAGACAACCACCAACTCCTCATTTGCTCGCTTGCTCAGGTACCATCCATGGATGCATGGGTGCCCAAACACTGCTGCTGATCCTTGTGCAGGGCAGGGAAACCTGCACAAAGAGCACCTGCACATTTGCTCCTCTGGTCGTGTTTAAAAGCCCTTTCCCAGAAAAAGGGTGAGCACAGTAAATGCCTGCTTGCTGAGCCAAGAAGCAGCACCTCTCCCAGTGACACTCTCCCTTGCAGATGTCTGCGAGTGCCTCTTCCCTCTCGGCTTCTAGCCAGCATGAAAAACTGCCTCTGTCTTTCCTCATTACCAGGTCCTCCCTCCATTTTCTCATTTCTAGAGCCAACAAACGCAATGCCATCCACCATTCCTGACAAGTGGTGGCTGCTTGCTGATGGATGCTCAGTGTGAAGTGATATCAACTCCCCATGCCAAGGTCGGCTGTGGCTGAGTCTTGGGCTGTGCTTTGGGAAAAGTGAGGGGCTTGTGCCTGCATGGTGGGGTGATAAACATGCCAGAGAAAGGGAGTGGGATGGTTGCCACAGCATCACCTCTGCAGTTCATGTGCAGTTTTACAAATGCAACCTTTCTACTGTTTAAGGCCACCTTTGAGTTTTCCTTGAGGAAACCCACCAGGTTTTGCTCTTATGCTGCTTTGCACATAGCGCTGTGGGCATGGGACGAGGCCAGGGAGGGGGATGAAGCGGGGAGCACGGACAGGGGCAGGCAAAGGGCCAGGGAAGCCCATGAGCACACGAGATGTTACTGAACTGCAGAGGGAAAAGCCAAGAGGCCTTCAGAGCTGCCCCAATACAAAAGTATGTTTTATATTTATTTATAATATTTATTTATAATATATAGTTGTTTGTACATACACACACAAAGGTATGTTTTGTATTTTTGGACACAGGCTGAATGTTATAAGTTTTGCAAAGTGACAGCGGCTCCCCAAGCACCAACTCTCCTGCTGCCCCTCCAGAGAAAAGCACGGTGCGGCACAAGCTCGGGCATCCCTACTACGCCCTCCGCGCCCCCGGGAAGTAGCGGGGTGCGGGGCTCAGCCCAGGGTGGGTCGACTCAGGCTGCCCTTGCCCGAGGGGGTTCTGAGGGTTCGGTTCTGCGCGGCGGTGAAAAGAGCCCCCTGGGCTCCCGATTGCTGTGCCAGACCCCTCTGGAGCGCTGGGTGCTGGCGGGGATCGGCCAAGCCGGCGAGACATCCCCGCGGGACTGACACGAGCGCCCGGCCATTAACAAACATTTATTGTTTGTTTTCGTTTGGCCTTTCCCGTCGAGGGCGAGGGACCAACTCGAGGCGGGACCCCGCGCCCCGTCGCAGGGGACGCGAGGGCTGCTCCCCGCC
>WEIT01028890.1:18464-114089 GCA_013389985.1 Dryoscopus gambensis
GCCCCGGCCCCGGCCCCGGGCCGCGCTCGGCCCTTTGTTAGCGATGCGCACACCCTGCCCGCGCTGCCGGGGCTCGCACCTCCAAAGGGAAAGAGAATTAAAGCCATGGCCGGATCGAAAGGGGGCTTCGCTGGCCGATTTTAGGGCTGCGACGAGACCAAACTATAAAACCCGACTGAGAACTGAACCACAATCGAAAGTGCTGGAGGTGGATTTTTTTTTTTCCTTCCCGCAGAGACTCTGGGTTTTGTTTCAGAAACTTCATAGGCGTAGGAGCTGGCTGCAAAGGTTGAACCAGATCTATTCCAAGTTTTATCTGCCTCACAAAAGTCATTTTGGCAGCCAAGGAACCGACAAGACCTGAATCCAAAACCAAGCAGAAGTTCCCTGTTAGAAACTTTAGAGGAGGAAAATGTCTAGCACTTCAAAACAATGTAGGCTTTCATGTGAAGCTCTTTGCAAACTTACAAAACAGTAAAAAGTTCTTGGATAAAACCCTGTTTATTTGCACTGTGCACCAAGAGCAAGTCCAGGTTCCTGTACCCAAGGTGAAGGGCCTGCAAGAGTGTGCAAAAATTGGCTCCAAGTGCATAGTTGTGTATGGCTCCAACACAAAAAAGCTGTGACAAGCAACTGAATGAAGTAAATGCTTTTCCTACCAGAGTAGTGCAGGGAGTGCATCTGAGGCCATTCCTCTTCTCCTTCCTAGTTTGACATTTTCCTGGCCTCGTATGCTAATGGAAACCGTCCTAAACTAGCAGGTATCACCTGCCCCTGCAGGGAAGCAGCATCTCCCTCTCCTAGTACTTGCCACAAGTGAAAATTTCTGGAAACAAGTGAGAAAGCTGAGTTAAAAGGCTTTATCTTGCACATGTAACACTGCTGCTGAATGTGATACCGACCGTCGCAAATCTGAGCCTGTTACAAAACTGCCATTCAGCACAGAGGCAAGTTTCTTGAGCATTGCAGTGTGTCCCCACATTGCCCTTCTGAGGTCCTCAATATGAGGTTTTCCTCCTGCCGAAGACCTCACAGAAGGGGCAGCGATTTCTGGGAGAATAAATTATAGCCAAGGAAAGTGGAATTAGGCGTCATGCAGACAGGGCTCGTGTGTCACTGTTTCCCCTTGAAAAATTGACTCATTTTACTTTGATTTGAATTGCAGCTGCAGTTTGAATTGCAGGACCCTCTGCGCTATGCCATGCACAACTGCATAATTACAGGACGGCATGTTCTCCACTTGATTGCGATCTGAGCAGGGTGCTTCCTCCCACCCCGCCAAAATGGCCCCCAGCCAGAGCCCATCAGCCTGCCTGCGGGAGGGAAACTGGCTCCACTGGGAGCGGAGGGCACAGTTTGCACGGAGAAGAGCAGGAAGAAATGCTCCCAGTTTGTGGAAACCGTAAGGGTATCACAGAAAGCTGCAGAACCAAAAAGGCATTTGGGTGCTGCTGCAGAGAACAGAACTGGAGGGGGCTGGCTCTGTGTTGACTGCTTGCAGCCTCACAGACTGAGGGCGTGTGGTAGCCATCAGCAAGAAGACTCCGGCTGTGTTGGGACATCGGGACTTTGGGGGGTGGCACCTGGAAGCTATCAGGCTTCATACAAACGGTTCTCCAAGCCGTTCCAGGAAGACGGATGATTAAAAATAACATTAACGTTCAGCACACATACTCCATGACTGTCTGGACAGGGCAGCTTTTAGAAGAACATTATTGATCTTAACATCTTTTACCTGGGGAATCAAAACATCCCAATGTGTGACCTCATGGCGTATGGGATAGCAGGGAGTTCGTGCAAGCAGGAGTCCCAGCTCTGTGGCTGAGGAGGTCACATTCCAGTGTTTTTTCTAATGATATATTTACCTTCTTATGTGTGCCGGGTAAAGTGCACTGGGACATTTTAATCAGCATTGTCAGGAGATGTTTCTTGTCTTGGCTTGAGAAGCCTTGCCTGCATCCTGTTGCACTGTCCATCTCTTCCTGTCTAATAGTTGTTATGCTACAGAACTTAGATTTGGAAGCAGGAAAACTGCATGGACAGATGACCCAGAAACTTTCTGGAAGCATGATCAAGGCAGACACGTAACTTCTTCGATTACTTTTTATATTTAAGTGCTTTCCTCTTCTGCTTTATTTCTGGGTTCACATCAACAGAGCTTTCTTCTTTATCTACTTCAAACGTGATGTCTCCTACCAGGGCTGATATTTAATTATTTTCCTGTAATATGCATCTGGAAGCATTGTAGATTCTTGCCTCTCCATTACAGTGCATGTGATTTGTTTTCTTGCTATCCAGCTGGATCATTCTTTTTCATAGATGGAGATTTACTGAAGTGAGAATTTTTTCTCCAATTAAATACTCTCAGTTTAAGAAATCATTCTCATTTTACATGCAAAGGGATCTTGAAGCCAGTCCAGGCAATACAAGGTAATTGATGTTTCCTCCTTTGTGAGGTGTTTTTTTCTCAAGTTGTTTATGTTATATCAGGGAGAGCCCTGCGTAGTCAAAAGGTTATTCATAAATAATGAGCATACGGAAGTCTTGTCCCTAACCTGAAGGGAAAATGGAGAGAGAACAAGCCCACAGCTCCTCCTGAGGCCAGGTGTCACCATCAACATCTGCCCCAAAGAACTGGCACTCACAATGGATTTGCCCTTTCCAGGAAAGGGGCTCCTGGCCATGGCAGGTCTGGACCCACGTGGGGTGATGCTCTGACCACAGTGAAAGGCAGAGCTCACTTTTATGGCAAGAAATCACTTTTTAGTACAGTAGTCTGGGGAGATGTCACAAATTTATGGATGCTGGAGCCACTCTTTATCATTTGAAGATTTTCTTTGAGGCCTCTACCTGGACAGCATGTGCTGAAGATGAAATGTCAACTCAATCATTCTTCAGTGAGGTGTTGTTGCATTTTTTTTTTCTAAAGATACATTTAAAGGGCAACTCATTTGCATAAGATTTTCATCTTCTTGGTCTTAAAAAGGCTTAAGGAGCCAGCACTGTGATCTGAAATCTAATATTCTTACCTTTTGCAGTGGAGAGGACAGGGGGAATTGTCATTAAAAAATGATTCAATTCTCTTTGCAAAGGAGTATTGCATAAACTCTGAAAGGCATGGTTAAAATAGTAAATAGTGTTACAGTTTTGGATTTTTATTGCTTTACCCCAGGCATTTACTGTGGGTTCTCTATGTGAAATGTGATGGAATTATTGTGAAGATGCATTGTTTAAATATTAAACATTAATGTTCTTCTTTTGATGGTGAAGCCAGTATTAAACCTGTTAATTTTTCATTAAAGCACCTAAAGCCAAATTTGTTTAAGCTCTCAATTTGCTGTCATCTTCATAATAGAAAACACCAAGTAAAAACCACACAGACCTGAGAATAAATAGGAGTGAAACGTGGGAGCCAGCTCCAGGCTTCCTCACAAGGTGGAGGGAGATGGAGGGGAAGAGAGAAGCAGCAGGAGGAGAAGGAAGAAGAAAAGCAGCTCAGGGAAGAGACGATGAAGGTGGAAAATGTAAGAATCTACAGAGCACCAGCAAAAGGGTTTGTAAGTATGGGAAAGGGCTGATCCACGCAAAGCAACTTCCACTTGGCAAAAGACATAAAGTGGGGTAGGGCTGGAGACAGGTCAGTGCTGGGGGATGGCACATGCCACTGCGGGTGCCGCCGCGGGCAGCTGCAGGACAGAGCCTTCCTGAGCCAGAGCCAGCGCCCCCACAGCATTCCCAGCGGGAACTAAAGGCAGTGATACTTCACGGCCGGTTTGGCCCCAGGTGCTTTATTTGATCTCGGTGTGACGGCGAGATGTGTAAGCCAGCTCCTGCTCACCATTCCTAACATCAAGGGCTGCACCTGTAAAATCACATCCAGATGGGAGCATGTGCCATCACTGTTGTTTTGTGATCGCCAGCAAGAAAAATAACTTGCAGGAGGTGTTTGTGTGTGATCCTTTTGAGCATAAATGATTTTAAGCTGTGGTTGGCGGGTACGGTAGTGGCTGGGCAGGGAGATGGAGTAGGAAGCGCTGGATGAGGCTGCATTTGCCAAGCAAGGAGAAGGATTTTACAGTAATTGAGATGTGAAATGCTGAGAGTCTTGACAAGAGTTTTAGCTGTACAGATGGGTAAGGAAGGCCATATCTCAGAGATGTTATGCAGAAAGAATCTGCAAGCAGCAGAGAGCGGGCTTGGATGTGAGCCCGGGGGAGGCACCCGCAGAAGTCGCTGCCCAGGTGACTCTGAGGAGAGGCAGTGAGGAGTGACGGATGGAAGCATGAATGGAGGGAGAGATGGAGGGATGGGTGGGTGTCTGGGGGAAGGGATGGGGTTGTGCAGAGCTGTCAGAAACAGGGATCCATCCACAAAAGGGGGAGGCAAAAGATGGGAAACTGTGTTTTAACCTTGCTGTGTGCAAGCTGATCCCTGCTTGTCCACACAGAGCTGAGACTTCAGATTTTGGTCTGAGTAGCAGATAAGTCTCCAGTAATGTACTAGATCTAGGGGAAAAAAATATATTCATGGCTAACGAAGGACTATCACCTTCCCCTTCATCCACTGAGATTTCCAGCCACACAGTAGACAAAAAGCAATATATTAATACTTAATATAAGCTATTCTATTAGAAATAATAGGGGGGAAAGGTCCATATTTAACTTTGGTTATTAGACTCTTTTTTAAAAACACCTCTTTTCTGTTGTTCTAACCAATCCAATTAACCCTGATAGAAAAGTCCCATCCGATTTAATGAGGATAATATTGACATGGACTTATAGACATGTTATAGAATGACTGCAGAATCTGGGGGGCCCTGATACAGGAGTGGCCTAAACTGAGCTGTTGGCACACGAGCACTGAAGCAAGCAGGCCGATCAGGAATGCTGAGGCAGTGG
This sequence comes from Dryoscopus gambensis, assembly GCA_013389985.1. Lineage (NCBI taxonomy): Eukaryota > Metazoa > Chordata > Aves > Passeriformes > Malaconotidae > Dryoscopus > Dryoscopus gambensis. The sequence continues at coordinate 23,363 of WEIT01028890.1, forward strand.
GATACGGTCCAGCCAACTGCCAGGGCAGTGAGCAAGCAGCACCGTTTTCCATTGGATTCTGCATAGCAGCCCAAAACCCTACATCACTGCTGCTGGTCATATTTTTCACCTGAATTATTTAAGCTCTTTTCTGGAAGGGCAATCTCTGTGTATTCTTCTCCTTCACTCTGTCCTTCTCTTTCTCCTTGTTTTTCTTCCCTCTCTGCCTTCTGTGACCAGCTCATTTGCAACATTTCTGCTGCAATTCTGCCGAGATTCATTTTCACTTTTTTATTGAAAAATCAAAATCTTTGGAATTAAAAGCTCCCAATATTGAATTTTCAATAAAAGGTGAAAATTATGCTCTGCATGACGATGAGGAGAAGGATGTGCTGAGCTGGGAGCACAATGACGTAGGAACCAGTGAGTTCATGTTTGACCCGCACAAGACAACTGGGGCAAGTATTTAAAGAAAAGCAAGAAAGCAAAAAGGCATTTGGGAAGTGCAGCGGTGAACATGGGAAAAGGAACTTTTCCATTCAGGGCAGGGGTGGTAGGAGGAGGAGTTTTCCTGCCTCTTGATTGCAAAGCAAAAGCAGAAGCAGGATGCAGAATTTTTGGGCAGTGAATGAGTTTGTGGAAAAGCATTGGAGACTTGAGGGTTCCCATCACGGGAGAAACAGGTTCTTAAGTGTTGCTCTGGCTGCTCCCATCTGTCCTTTCCAGGGACCTCGTTCCTGCAAACGCCTCCCTGTGCCCTGGCGTGTGGTGAGTGGTGGCAGGGCAGGTCATGGCCGTGAGGGGTGAACCCCTCTGCTGCAGGAAAGGCAGTGAAGCAGCTGAGGGTGTTTTCTTTGTTGAATCTTCCACTGAACTGATGCAGAGCAGCAGCAACATCGCCAGCTTCATTGGCACCCAGCATCCCTTTAATTACCAGCCAGCCTTGCTCCGAGAGGGGTTAAGCAAGGCCATGGTGGCACTGCCAGTACACGCTGTGACTGCTCGCCTGGCTCGCACCAAGGTATCCACATCTTGCACTTTTCAGGAGTATCCTCCTTTCTCTGCAAGGCCCTTTGTAGTTGCCTGGACATGTGCCCAAGTGAGAGGTGCACATTCAGAGAGTGGCCACCCTGGGAGCCACATGCCAAGAGAGAGGCCTTGTGCATGCCAGGTGGTGGGTCAGACCCTCAATACAGTCACAGAAAGTTTTTCCATCAAATCTCCAGGAACACTCTCCTGCTCCAGCACTGTTTCATTTCCTGCGAGTCTTTGAAGATGAGGAAAATCATGTAGGTCTCAGTTTCCAGTCAATGTAAGACTCCAAAATTAATTCAGAAGAGCTATGGTCTGCTTCTCCTCTGCTGCCCACCCAGAACCCAGAGCCCACAGCCAGTCCTTGCAAAGTCAGGGGAAGTTTTGCTGCTGGCATTGACTGTCCTGGGCATAAAGCAGGGCAAGGCAGGGAAAGGAAAACACACAGTGAATCCCTGGAGTGCCTGAGCTGTGCAAAGTGTTGGGTAGCTGCACCAGGGATCTTGGCCATATTATCTGCATGGGAAACCCTTGCTGACCTGGAAGGAGCCACCAGGAATGCCCCACGACACAGCCCCAGGGTCTGGAGGGAGCATCCAGCACCTGGCCCCACTGGGCTGGGCACCCTTGGGTCACAGTCGCTGTGAGCCCTGCCCCGTGCAAGGAGACAACAGGAGAAAATCAATTTAGATGCAAAGCATTGTAACAAAATTTCACTGTAGCTCCTTCTCTCCCACCGACCGGGTCTCCTTTCCCAGCTGGGGCCAGGGAAAGAAACTGGCAGCAGCAAGTGAGAAGTGCTGCAGATGGATGGTGTGTCACGGGCACAGCTGGATGGATCTGGCACACAGGTGTCGGTCCGGTGCCTGCCAGCTGCCCAGCAGCCCCCAGATATTTGTGGCTGAGGGATGAAAGGGGAGAGGAGTCTGGCTCCTCACTTGGAGCACAGTGAGGGAAGCAGCCATGCTGGGGGAGTCAACGGAAGGCAGCAAACCTTTCCCACCAAGATCCTTGGGGCCAGATTGCCCTGCTAGGGAGGGCATGGAGGGCCTGAGGGCTGGACATGGCTGCTGCCTTGCAAACCAGGTGAATGCTGGCAGCCCCACAGGCACTGCTGAACTGGCATGGCCATGGCTGAGCACGACTGAGCACGGGGGAAGCCTCCGCAAGTCCTCTCCTGCAGTACCCGTGTGCAGGCGGGCAGTCTGGGCATTGGGAAAGACTGTGTCCTAAGTCAGGTGGCCCTGCTGCCTGCTGCTCCCAGAAGGGTCCTGCATTGGATGCCATCTTGAGGCATGGAGAAATGAATAATGGAAATAAAAGTTGGCAATTGGTTAGGTACCAGATGATCGTGACCTCATTTTTTTGGTGCAAAAATAAAAGTTAAACCCCAGTACTAATTAGGGACATTTGGTGCTTACATTGATAAAGATTATGAGCTGAATAACCTGGCAGAGAAAACAAGAAAAATGTTAATTGTTATTGATGAAAGATATTTTCTTAAATGCCCAAATTCCCAAACTTGAAGGATTGAGAGGTTATGCTGTCCTGGGCTGCAGGGTGGGATGTGCCTGGGAGCCTGTATTCTATCACCATCTGTTGAGCCCAGGTGTGGCTGTGCTCCTGTGAATGGGTCCATGAATGCCTCCTGCATGAATCACAGATAACTGCTCCTGGACTATCTCCTGTTAATGGCCCATCAGCGCCTTGCCCATGACTCATCCTCCCATTGTGGGATGTCCCACCCAGAGGGAGGAACGAGGCATTCCATGCTCAATATAAGCTGAGATCTCGAACACCAGAGCAGCCCCACTTCCACTGGATTTCCTGGAGGAGCAGCTTTCTTCTCTACTGGATCCCCAGAGGAAAATTACATCCTTCTACAGGATCACTGCTTCAACAGGACTGCACCTACCACCACAGGAGGGCTGCAGCCACCGTTTAATCGGACTGCTACCAACTCTCTGACCAACAGGGTGTTAGGCTGTATTCTTCTGACTCTGTCAGTGGTTTTGGTTTTGTTTTGTTTTGTACTATTGCATTTGTTCTTGTTCAAACTTCCTAGTAAAGAACTGTTATTCCTATTCCCATTTTTCTTTGCCTGAGAGCTCCTTAATTTCAAAATTCTAATAATTCAGAGGGAGGGGGTTTACTGTTTCCATTTCGAGGGAGGCTCCTGCCTTCCTTAAGCTGACACCTGTCTTTTTCGAACCAAGACATATGCCCAACCCGATTAGAAGGGAATAAAACTGAAGTTATGTGTATATATTTTTAAAGAAATGTGTTTATGAGGGTTATGTGTGAAGTGTGTCTACATATGAATGTTTGCACACACATATAAATGAAGATGGGAATCCGCTCACTAATAAGGGACAAGATGCTGTGGAGTCTTCCCTGGACACTGGATGTCTGCATGAGTGGCCTTCATGAATGGCCAACAGCAGAGGTAGGTTTCATGGTTTCCTTCCAACTTTAGTCACTCCCACACTGATCATGATATGTCTGGGAATCCCAGTGTTTGTGTTACATGGACTTACATACATCAGAAGAAGAATGGGAAGTGAGTTACAATGAATAGCACAGAATTGGTAAAATAAAAAATAACGGATTACAATTATACAAAGTTCTAGTTAAAGACAATTAATGTGGGGGTTTTTAAAGCATATTAGTAGCACAGGCAATCTGAAGAACACTGTATCACTCAGTGCAAATTATAAACTGTCAGTCAAACATTATACAAAAAGGCTTTGCAATCCGTAAATATTCCTCTTGTGCATTTGGGAATGAACATACGCTATATTTGCATCCGAAGAACGATGAGGATGTCTGGTTTTCCAGCTCCATGTTGGCTCCATCTCTGCAGGGCTCCAGGGTGCTGCAGAGCACCACAGGGTGATGAGGGCTTTGGCCAAAGACCTCCCCGGCAGCTGCTGCTGTGATCACACAGTCTCCAGGCCTATTCACTGTGATGGCCTTCCACAAACATTTGTCAAGCCAGGCTTGCACAGACCTGCTGGAGGGGGTCCCTGGTGACAGCAGAGGGTCCATGTTTTTGGAGGGCTGTCCATCCTTCTCCCTTCCACATCTTGCCTGCACAAAACCCACCAGACCTTCCACAATGGGACAGATTTCCCTCAGCCATCTGACCCCGCAGAAGGTGAGGCTCCCCAGCCTGGGGCTGCACATCATTTAGAGGCTGCCCTTTGAGAGCTGTTCCCCTCCCTGTGCTCACTGTTTTTACCATGAGTCATTATGTTCATGGGACTCGCAGTGCAGTTTTTTTCTGAAGTGCAGCTTGTACAATAAACAGTTACGATAGAGATTTCAATAGCTACCGCTACAAACTCAACTTTAACCAACATCTGGGAGAATCTCTCAAGATGACATTTATTATCTGTTTTCTGCTCAAGAAGATGCTCAATTGGCTTCCACTGAGTCAGCAAGCAAAGGCATATTTCTCTGGATTAGTCTAATTTGTAATTTTATTGGTTAGTGCTTCTCTTTTTAAAGAGGCTGTCGGAGATTTTTGATTTCTCATAAGCCATTAATGGAAATTCTAAGGGAACTTAAGTTTAGTTAGTCGGCTCCTGACCATTAGATGATACTAACTTGCTTTATCTGTGAACCCCCTGCACTTTCTGCAGGACGGCCCCGCTCTGCTGACATCCTGCATACTGCGGCCTCTCCGCCTGAGTATGCAGGAGTATTCTGGGGCTGAGCCCAGCACTTACACATCGTCTTCCCATCGCTCTGCCCAGCCTGTGATGTTCATGTGTTATCCATTCCCATCACACCACCTCCTGCACTTCAGAAAAGTTGGAGATGTATGGTACCTGACAGCCTGCAATTAAGGGTTCAACCAGGCTGTGTAGCAATAGTGCTTTGCCCTTCCTGAAGGATGCAGACTGCCTTGCTTCAAGAGGGCTGTTTGACCCATTCAAATTGCTTTTGTTTGTTTTTCTTTATGGAACAAGTTATTTTTAATTGTTAGGCCCCCCTTTCTCTCCCACTGGAAGCTGGACTGAGGCAAGTTACTGGAGAGTTTAGCCTCAGAGGTGCTCTGTTTAGGCCATAGATTTACTGCGGATTATCCAAGTGAAATAAGACAATAAAGAATAAATTTCTTGCCTTGCCTGGCCTCACCGGTAAGCACAGGGCAGATATGAGTAGTCCAGGAATAGTGACACCCACAGTAAGTGCAGCCTGGGGACATTAAGCTAAGATCTTTGAAGCAACTTGGCAGAAACATGTGGGAAGGCTTTCCCAGTGGCATGGTATGAGCAGCAGGGCTGGAGGGAGGCCCTGCAGTGAAGTGCTTGGGGCAGCGGGTCCCCCAGTGTCCTTGGCAGCCCATGGAGGAGAGCCCCCTCTGCACTGTCTGGGGGCAGGGTGAAGATCAGCACCCTGGCACCGGTGCCCTGGCAGGCACTGAGGTATTTCTTGGGCCATGTGTGCAGGGCTAAAGGGGTGCAGCACGGCTTCATTCGCAGAACAGCTTCCCGTTTTAGCTGGATGCTTTGCCCCGAAAAATTTGATCTGCTTGGCCTGGAATCTGGTCAGAAGACAAAGAAATGCAAGCTCTCTGTGGGAGCTACTGGTGGCACCATAGTGGTAATTTTTGGTGCTGAATATGCTAAAAGGCTGGCCTGGCTTACCAGCTTCAAACACACATCTGTCCCTTTGAAGTAAGACTTGACAGATAAGCTGCTAAACTGACCTGGAGGCCTATGACTGGCAGCCAACTTCATTATGCTATAAAAGTCCACTCTACTTTCATACAAGTTAGATTCTTCCACATCCTTTTCTTGAAGTGGGAAGTGTGGAGTTTCTCCCATGGGGTTTGAGACACCTCCCTGTGGTTCCTTCTCAGAGACTGAGAGAAAGATGAAGTACTCCACGAAGAGAAATGTGGTGAGATACATCAACCTCAACTTAATGTTTCTATTGCTAGATTTAATATAATTGCTTTAACACAATTGCTTTAATATAGGACACTACACCATTTATGTTATACTATAGTTAACTAGTATTTTTTAGCTTTTACACTGTGTAGTAAGTAATTCTGATTAAGATCTTCTGGCTGTTCACTTGTCTTAATAAATGACTCATCTTTTATAAATACATCTGATTTGCCATCATTACAACTTGTGGGACAAAGTTATAAAACTTAAACCATTGACAGTCTGAGGCTAAGATCAGATACAGCTGCTGCTAGGCTCGTCTCTCTGAGAACGAGTTTAGAAAGCAAGGGAGTCCTCTTGGCACCTCATGACTCAGCAGCAGGGCTTCTTTAATTAAACTTTCTCTGAAGCTCTGAGTCCACCTACGACACCCATGAACTGTCTAAAACATTGGGACACATGCTAACAGGCAGGCCCATGGAGCACGGATGTGGCCAAAGCCACCAGTTCACACGTTGAGGAATCTTGGTGGTGCTAGAAAAAGACAGATGCTTTGCTGAGGGGAGATGGTGATCACATCAGATGGAAAAGGCAGTTTTTGGGCCTGCTAGGATGGGGAGGTTGAACTGATCTTCTGCCCCTCCGGGAGGGAAGCCACCAATGGCTTGGAGTAGCCTCAACCCAACTCCAACCCCTGTGATCAGACCAGCAGCACTCTGGTCTTAAAATTTCAAAAATCTGTGGATGCAGGTTAGCACAGCCTGCTCTGAGATAATACCCCTTTTACAAAAAGTGCCCTTTTCTCTGAAAATCACTCACATGGGCTGTTTTCATCCTGCTCAAGGTCAAGGGCTTTGGTGGTGCAGAGGGGTCACTTCTGTGGGGGCTCCTGACCAGCTCCTGAAGCTGCTCTGACATAGCCCAGATGTGGGTTGTCCCCACACAGGGTTGTAGCTACCGCAGCACTGTGGCACTCATGACATGTGGCACAGGCCCTTTGCCTCCCTGTGTTGGGGTGCCAGGAAAAAAGTGCTTTCCCACTCCACAGGCAGGACCCTGCTGTGGCTTGCACAAAGCACCAGGCTCAGGCCACTCTGCAGGAATAAGCACAGGGCTTGGCAGGAGGGCCAAGTGCCTTGGACCCTGTTTTGCTCCTGAATGAGTTTGAGATGCAGTGGGAGGTTGTTTCATCCCTTTCCTCAGGAATTTCTTTGGGATGGCAGCCAGGGTGTGGGGACAGTGTCCAGAGCTTAGTTCTTGCATTTTCAAAATTCACACTTTGCAAAATCCAGTTCTACGCCAGTTGTTTAATGGGGTTAAAAATGAAAACCTACACAATTACAGCAATTGCACAACCATGGCATTGGAGCTCCCATGGCTACGAAGGCTGAGCCCCAAGGAGGGCTGGCTTCAACTGTGAACTATGGGCTACAGGGTGGCCCCTCTGTGGGTGCCTGGGGGCTGTGGCCTCCCTCGCTCCTGCCCTGAATGAGAGCTTTCATGGGCCCTGAGTGCTTCTGCCAAAGGGAAGGGGCAGCTGCCTCCCGTGCTTCTCCGAGGTGCAGGTGCTGAAGGGGAGAGGGCCTCAAGTGCTGTGGGGCCATCTGGTAGTGCAGAGCTTCTGACCTGCTCTTGCTGGGAATGCTGGGATGAACACCCCTCACTGGCTGCATCCACGGCACTGCTTTGACACTGTCCACGGGATGCCTGGGCAGAGCGAGTGACCTGTGACTCCTACGAGCTCTCACCATGTAGGCAGGCTATTAGGGGAGAAACTGCAAACTGAAGAGAGCATGAGAAGTTAGGCTTCGCCGTGCCATCCTCGCTTTCCCTGGTGAGAGAGTGAGCGCTGAGCTGCCCAGCTCCGGAGCCAGGGGAAAGCGGATTTCCTGCTTATTTGTAATGTCTCTGCTATGTTGATAGTGGCAATTTGTTAGGGTTAACAGATAGGGCTTCTTTATAAGGCTTGCCGGGAAAGGGGTGTCTGCAGAGAGGACTCCCCCCGCTCCCTCCCCAGCTCTGAAGGGTGTCCCTGCTGGATCTGGGAGAGGCAGATACTAGGGGATTAGCGCGCGCTGGAAGGGCTGCAGCCAGAGGGGAAGCTTGGCACCGCCGCCTGGATGAGAGCTCGCAACAATGGCGAGCTGCAGCCTGCCAAATCTCAACACAGCAGGCAAGGCTAGGCTCAGCTCTAGCTAAACGGGAGCCGTGTAGGACCCTCCATTTTGGAAGAGCGCTAGCAAGGTCTGGCACTTGGAATTCTTGGCATCCACAAGTGTCTTCGCTCTTTCTTATCCCCTCCTGTTCCCAGTAGATTTTGCATCCTTTACAATGGATAAATTATACATGCAGAGTTTACTCTCCTACCCGAGCTTCGAGAATACCCCAGTGCCAGCCAAGGGAGCTGGTGCATGGGGGAATAGCCAGGAATGTTTAAAATAGTCTGGCCATGTGACTTTGGAAAAGGAAAAAAAAAAAGAAAAAAAAAAATCCTTTCCCCCAACACTTTAAATGCAAACCAACTTTTTTTCACGGGAGAGAGTCATGAACTGGTGATCTGTGCGCCAGTCACGAGCCAGCAGCTCTGGTTTCCCTCCTGGATGCAGAAGCGGCTGTGTCTGGGCCCTGGGGCGAGGCGCTCGGAGCCAGAGCCTGCACGGTGGGTGGCTGGATCCAACCTGGGCCGAGGTGGAGGCGGCTGCCATAGGGAGAGCGGGAAGGTGGCAGAGCCCTCCTGTCCCTCCCACTTTGGCTGGCGCTGAATGATTAAAACTAAGGGCGGGTGTACCTGCACTTGTACATACAGCTTATTCTCTGTCAGCTCTTTGTAGGGAGAAAAACCAGCCATGAAAAGGGAGACTCGGGCGATATGGATCCCAGTTTGGACAGGGAGCCATCTGGGAAAAGTGGGGTGCTCAGCCCCACATACTCCTCCCTGTTCAGCTGCCCACACACCCCCTGTTCATCTATCCCTGTATCTCCTTGCCTGTGGTGGCACCCACTGCATCCATCTCACCGTGTCTGGTCCCAGGAACACCCCCACGCCCCCACGGATGGTCACAGGGACAGTGTTCCCCAATCTTCCAGCATCTCCTCACGCCCAAGGTCGACTGCTGCTGCTCACTGCACTGCCAGGGGGCAGAGGGGCAGTAGCATTAATGAAGATTTTAATGATGGCTACCGGCTTGTACTACAAGCATCTGAGTCTCATTTGAATTCAGGCAACTTTAAGCTCTTTTGGCAATATAAAAGGGCCTGAAAGTGGATTCCAGTCACATGTGCATTTGCTTTTAGACTCCAGCGCAGTGCCAGCGTGATGTAAAGGGGCCTCCGCGAGCCGGAGAATCAGGCCCTGCATATTTTACACTCTTTTATAGCTTACTGTGACTCTGCTTATCTCTAACAGTTAAAAAACGAGTGCCAATGGTCTACACGCTGGATACGTATCATGCAAAACCAAATATAGCACGGCTCAAGAACACTCTTTGCATAATGTACATATGTATTTCATTTATTTTTGTAAAAATTCTGCTTAAGCATATGGAAGGGAAGGAGTGATAACACTGCCTAGAGGCAGATATAATGTGGTCAGGCAATGTGCAAGCTTCCTCACACAGCTCGAGGAATGTGCCTGAGTTTGAAGTTGTTACATGAATCCTGGACAATTCCTTAGCGGCGAGAAGCAAGTAGGTCATACAGATGACTTTGTGACAGGGGTCTTCATTCACATCAGATGGCAGAGATCCTCCAAATGCATTTCACCTGGGGCTTATGTTTTCTAACCCAGAACTATGGATGTGCAAGACTCTGGCTGAAAATAACCATGTAGATCCATATTTAGGAGCCTGCATGCATGAATTTTTCTTCAAACTTTTGGCTTGCCACATCAACGCTGTCCTACCAGTAATTCTACAAACCCTCTGGCTTATAGTGCATAGCACAACCACAAATGCCAATTGCAAAAAAATTAAAAAAAAAAAAAGGTAAGCCATTATTGGAAAAAAAATTAACCATATTTAATAAAATTTAAAGCTCCTTGTCCTTCCCTGGCAGGGACAGCCAGACAGGACTGACCCCAGTGCCTGGCCCTGAGAGATGCTGGGGTCCTGCCAGTGCTTCAAACAAGAACTCTGCTTTGTTCATCCTAAAGTGTGCCTCTGTTCATGCTGCTTTTTCCTACTTTCCTTGTATGGAGACAAAATTATATTTTTAAAAATCAGAGTGGCTTCTGCTACAGATTGGGGTAAACCACATGTCAGCTTTAACTTGGGCATTCATCACCTCTCAGCCACAGTGGGAGTCACCGGGACCTGTTTGACCCTGCATCACACGTCAGCTCCTGGATGCTTGGCCAAAGCCAGCCCTGAGCCTTCTGGGGCCCTGGGCCAAACCTTGTGGCCTTGCTGTGCTGAGGGGATCTCCCAGTCCTGCCACAGCTCCCAGTAAGCAGGAAAGCTGGGAGCACTGAACTGGCCAGCATCTCACTTCCCATTACTAATCTCTCCTGGCTTTACCCCTGATTTTTACAGGTGCAAATGACAGGCAAACTAAATAACTTAGCACCAGCTGATGTTTGCAGAGCCAGCAGTGTGTGAAGTGCTTTGAAGCTGGCATGCAGGAGGCAGCTTCCTGTACTGGGGTACACAAAATTTAAGGGCTGATCTTCCAAAGAGGTTGCACCTTGGGTGGGGAAGGTTCTCAGACATAATACTGATTTCATGTTTAAGTTCATTTTGTTCAGGAAAACACCAAAGCATGTATTTATCTGTAAGTGGATAATTTAGTATAATTCTGGATAATTCAGTGTAGCTCATCTAAAAAGGGTGTTTCGCTAAGCAGGGGCTGTAAGAACACACTTAAGCTGAGCTGAAGTCAGTGGGCTTTACTTGTGAGTAACGTGACCTGGTGTCTGAAGCGTTGGGGTCGAGGTCTAAAGGGCTTGATGGAGAAGGGAAGGATGAAGAAATAGAGATTACAGTGACACTACTGTGGTTACTCTTGGACACAATCACAGAACATGCATTTTACCTATGGATTTGTGTAGATTTCAGCTAACAGGCTTTGTTTCAGGAATTGCGGGATCCATGGTCACGGTGTTTTCTTACTGGCTTGCAAACACTTTCTGCTGAGAGGCTGTTTTACAGAAGAAATTAGACTGGTCTGAGAGAGACAAGGTTGGAGCAGAGATGTTTTAAGAGGACAAAGAGCTATCAGGGTACGAACATAAGAGAGGCAGTAACATCCAACAAGATACCTTTTTCTGTGTCGTGCTCTCCCTTTCTACCCTGAGCCAAAGCTTAATCTAATTTTTTTTTACTGGTATAAAGTGGTTTGCTTAATATAGTCTTATGCAGCTATAACTGAGAATAAAATTAGATCTTGGTGCGCTAATTGGGGCCCTGACCCAGAGGAGCAGTTAAACATACGCTTAGCATGAAGCAGGAGCCACTCCACCTGAGTCAGTAAGGGTATGCCTAAGCTTGAGGTTAAGCATCTTTTCAAGTATTTGGAGCACACAGTTCACAAGAGCTGGTTTCCAACCTCCTCCCATTTCTGCTTGGATCCCTCAAAGCTCCAAACATTTTCATCTTAAAATAGTGAGTGTTTCACAGGGAACTATTATCATTTTCCTACCTTCCTTGGAGGAAAATTGCCCTCCAAATTAAGGGGTGAATTTCATTTTAGGAGAACTGAAAGACTAGAGACAAAGGCATCTCTCCTTTACTGACCTCCATTTTGGTAGCAGTGGGAGTTCCTGGTTGCTCCTTCAGTGGAGGAATTAGAAGGAGGTGTTTGTAGGAAAGTCTGTGGTTCACTGGCTTGCAGATTGTAGAAGACAGGAGGACTGGGTTTTAATTTAAACTATTAATTGGAGGGAAGCAATAGAACATAAAGGATTTACTTGCCTACAAACCTCTGAAATGTCTTCTATTTTTAGATTCTCTGCAAATGCTTTTCATGCAAATGTACATGCACGTATACATACGTATGTATATCTCTGTTATGTAAATCAACTCTGATTTCTTATTCACTGTGTTAAGGAGCTTCAGAAAGGCTCTGGCATTTCTTTTCCTGTGATGGGATTTTTTTTATTTTTAAAGAAATAGTTAAACCTGTGTACCACAAAGGTGCTTTTAAAGCGGCCTGACTCTGATAGCTGTATTCAACCTAAATACAATCTGGTTGTGCCAGTCCCCTAAAGTACTTCCCTGAATACTGACAAACTTTTAATTGCTTGCTTAAAGCTGATGCTGAAGTATCTGGTTGAACTGAGCCTTATCCATTGATCCAGGGTGTTTTCTCAGCACCTGGAGAGCCAGGCACTTGAGGTGGGACAGAGGAAGTACACGGAGTTGGCTCAAGGTCCCTGGCCTGCCAAAAAACACAGATCTGGCCCATGGAGCCATGGGAAGCCTTTACCTGAAGTGCAGGGTCACACTGAGTCTTGTGTTCTTGGTTTCTGGTCCTCTACCCACGTGTCCAGGGATGGCACTGGGCAGGCAGCTGTGGGTGCGTGTCTCCTGGAATAAAACTTCTATTCTTTAAGTCATCATGAGTCTCCATCCTGCTGGCAGCAAGTCAGGAGATGACTACCATGGACCCCTTCAGTGCAATACCACCTTTTATAAAGTCATCAAAATCCAGAGGGAAGCCAAGAATTCCTGAGGCTGGATTCCATTGCAGTGTGCCCAGTAAGCAAAGATGTACATTACATGTATGCCTAAAATGGAAACACGAGCTGGTGCTTGCTTCAAAGGCAGCAGCCAGCAAATTCTCTCTGGAGCCCAAATGCTCATCCCAGCAGACAGCTCTACGGGCTGAGAACAAAGGTGAGAGGCAGGCCCCAGCCCGCAGGTGCTGGAGTATCTGCAGAGCAGCAGCCAGATCTGCTGCAGGATATCTGCAAATAAAGTGGTTGGATCCCACCACATCTGTAAGAGGACTAAAACATTCAGCAATCAGAAACCATCTTGGCAGATATTTCTTTTTTCCTCTAAGTAGAAGGATGTTTCCTAGTAGCAGCTTCTGCCTGTGCCTGTTGTCAGCTGCTTTGTGTGACTTCCCTTTTCACTTTAAGCTGTCTGTACCGAACACCAAAGGAAATGATGTGGGATTATTTTACACCCAAGTTGTATATCCCATAAAAAAGGGAGCACCCTGCTGTGGCAAGCGATGGCTTCCATACAGTGGCAATGCATAGAAAACAGACACCGACTTTGAAAAGTAAAACACTCCAGGGAGTCACTGCTCTCCCTGAGGAAATAACATTTACGGTGCACCAGCTCCATTTGTTCCAGGGACGTTTCTAACCTGTTGTCTGGATTTTAATGCAGTTCAGGCTGTCACATCACACCAAGTTATGAGATGCCTTTAGTGAATAAGAACAACGGGCTCAAAGGATTGTGTTTTGTTGGTTGTAAATATTGTTTGTTGATGAAGATTAGTGAAGGAAGAGCCAGTGCAGAGCAATCAGGTAATGGGGGCAAAGCAGTGATGTCCCTTTGCCACAGACTGCCCTCCTAGAATACCAGGACCAATTGCCCCTCAGTCTTGATTTCCACTGTGGTCTCAGTGCTGAGCTCCAGCCAGAGAGGTGAAACTGCGCAATTTCCATATTGCCTGCATTCCCTGAATATTCATCCCTCTTGCTCAAAAAGGAAACGAAAAAAAATAAAGGAAAGAAGAAAGCAAGCCTCACATTTTCTGTGGCATCTCAAGCTGGGGGGAAAGGCCAAGATAAATGGATACTTTCAAGGTCATTAGCTTGTGGAGCTCACAGTTTGTATTGCCCTGCCAGAGCCTGGCTTGGAGAGGTTATAAATGTTTTTCGTCTGGAGCGGGAAGCTCATTGTTGGAGTTTGGATCCTCTGCTTGGCTGACAGTGAAAAATCCAAACTCTGGTGGAGCAGGGCCCCCCTCTCTGCCCAGGAGGTCTTTTGTCTATTCATCTGTAGCAGAAAACACAGGGAATTAGATGCGAGTTTGAAGATACTGCGATGCCTCACCGCTATGGTTGCCACCACCAGAAACGTCGCTGGGCAGCTGACCTTGCTGGCAGCCCACCAAGAGAGAAACAAGGTCAAGTGCTGTTTGCTCTCCAAGAAAATTACATTGAAATGATGTCCAGTCCTCTCCAGACTCACCAGCCAGCAGCCCCATGGTCTGTGGAGAAGAGACAGGGGAAGGGACAGAGTCAAACCGAGGGTGTGGGGCAAGGCACCATCCGCTGGTTGCATATTTTGGGGGTACCCTGAGCCAAGGCAGTGATGTGCCTTTTGCAGCTGCAGTTAAGTGCATCACTGCAGCAGCTGAGCCCACCTGCTGACACGCAGGTGCCTTCTCGACGCTGCTCCCAGGCCTGCCGAAACTCACTGCTTTTGTTTGTCTAAGTAAATAACCCCTGCACCTGGCTCCCTTCCATACTGCTTGGGGCCCCTGAGGGGTTTGGAGGGGCAGGGCATAGCCACCGTGGCAGTGAAAGCCTCACATCAAGGGGGAGCTGGTGTTACCCAGCCTGGCCATCTACACCTCTCCTGCCTTTTCCCATTGCTTTGCCACCCAGCAGTGACACTGGGTGGGGGAAGGGTGTGTGCAAGGGCAGACATCCTTCAGTCTCACTGCTCTGCCTTGAAGGGTGCTGCATTATGCTACGTAAGACCGGAGCTCTTCCTTCAAAATCAGGTTTCTCCGTTCTCTCAGGCGTGTACTGGGTTTGCTCAATGGATCAAGCTTCCCCCAGCATCTCCAGCCCCACAGCTTCCAGGGGACTCATAAATGGTGCAGATAAATTGTTGTTTGGGGTCAATGCCACTGACTGAAATGGCTAGAAAATTCCAGCTATTTGGTGCACAGTCAGGCCAGATGTTTTATAGCCTCTGGTGGAATATCAGTAGGAGTATTTCACAGTGGTAAAGGTCAAAGATGGACTCTAAAATAAGCGGAGCACGCATTTTTGATGACTCTCCAATTAGAGGACTATTTATTGGCAGATAATATCTGCAGAACAAAAATGTCTCACTCAGAAACAAAAGAAGTTTTAGCAGTGGCCTCTGAGAGCCATCAGGCCTTCCAGACCTCATGTTGGCACAAAGGATCCACAGGGATTTTGTCATCTTCTTCCAGGGCATGAAAGACCCCCTGACACATGGAGTCAAGCCCCTCTGCCTCTTGACTGTGCACTGCTGAAGAGGCTCCCTTGGTGGCTAACCACAGGGATTTCCACTCATCAGTTCCAAGTCCTGACACTGAAGCAACGTTTGGCATTTCCATTGCTTCTCCTTCCCTTGCTCCACCAAGCCCATGGGTCTGGCCTGCCTGCTGCCTGTACTGGTTGAGGAGCAGTAGGCAATGTTTTTCCAAGCCCCTTCTCCTCACCGCTTCCAAGAGCCTCCAAAAAACTGCCCCAGCACAGAGCAACAAAGATTTTTTTCCCACTTAGCTGCAGCAGGATCTGCAGGACAGATGGACTGAGCTGAGATTTAAGCACCAGGTGCAAGTCCATTTTGCTAGTGAATTTATGCCCAAGATAATATTCAGTGGAAGTTTTAGTTTATGTAAAGGTCCATCCCCAAGCATATATAAACTAGAGACTGAAATAAGACAATTAGAAAGTAGGCAGGGCATGAATTAGCAGTGCTCTTCCAAAGATATTTCTGAAATGGCACACAGAAATACTAAGAGCAGATGTTAGATTGCTTTCGGAGGACAAAAATGGGTCAGACCTTATAGCAGAGTTTCTAACCACCGTGTAGTCTCTGTTGTCCTATATTTGTCAGGATGAGTGTGAGGAACACTAATACTCCTGCTCCAGGTGTCCTGAACCACTGGAACTGAGGCAGTGCTGGTATGTGCGAGAGGAAGGTCTGCCTTTCTGTCTGTCATTTTCAGAAAAATAAACTCTCTACTCATCTGAATCAGGCAAAAGTAGAATGGTCAGCCCAGATGTCACTGTCCTAAGAATGAGAGTCTGGGGAGCAGACAGATCCCAGGAAGCATGGGATGAAGCCCAAGCAGCTGCGAGTGCTCTGGTTGTGGTATTACCCTGTGGCCAGGGGCTGGAAGGCAAGGAGGAACACTCATGAGACCTGTTCAGCACTAGGCATGGAGCACAGACCTGGCAGCTGGGGCAGGAGCCATGCTGGGGCTGGAAACCAGGGACCAAGTGGCAGGTGTGCCTGCAGCCCGGGCAGGGCTGACCTTGGCTGAGGTGGAACGGATGGATAGCCACGAGGCACCGGCAGGACCTCCCTGACAGACAGACCAGCCTGAAACACGAGGCCTCCGGATGGGAGCCAGATCATTTGCCATCACCTTGTCAGTGTCCTGGGATGACCTGGACACTGAACCACTTCAGGCTGACTTAGTGGCTGGAGAGCCTGTAGCTCCTGGGACAAATACCTTAACATCACATTCACCTATTTGGTTTTGCTAGCAGAAAGGTAGCAAACAATTCTGTGGTTTTGATTTTTTAAAAGGTTTGCTCATTTTTCAAGTTGTGATTTCCTGTTATAGAAGATCTTCCTGAAGAATTGCCTTCATGTCGTCTGATGTTTGTTGGAAATCGAGGCTTCCCTGGGTAGCAGTGGTTAAAAGACACAGTCATGTTCCCTGCATACTGCCAAGGTCTGTATCACTCTGTGCTGGCTGCAGGCAGTAGCAAGTCAGCCTGTGGCTGTAGCAGCAGGAGAGTTACAGGAGAGGGGAAAAACTAAGCACAGGCAGCATATCTGTGATTCCTGCTAGCAGGTGCCCAGGACAGCAGAAAGCAGGCAGGGACACTTTAACTCTGCTGAAAACACCAGCGTAAGTCCCCCTGCCTCCCCACACAGCCCAGGCTTTGGCTTCAGTATTCCCGTCACAAAAGCAACTGGGACGGGAGGGCTGTGCTTCACAGGCATGGCAGAAATCCCAGATAGGGTCTAAGAGAAAGGACACCCACTTCCCTGAGTGCTTGCAATCCCGGGAGAGGGCTGCGGGAACGGCCGGACCTGGCGGGGCTTCCCCAGGCTCTGGGGTCACAGCCCGATGGCTCCTGGCAGCCTTGCAGACTAACAGGGACGAGCCTCAGGGACCGGCATCTCCAGAGCAACGAGGGGGACAATGGCAGGAACGCTCCCTGGCCCTGACCAAGTAGACTGTAAGTCAAAACAGGCGATCACACCCAAAATCATGTCAGGGGATTTGTTAGTGCCAGCGGAAGGCTTACTGGGTTTCATCCTTTAAATATATGGACCTACAATATCCTAGCAAGATACCAGTCAGAAAAATGCCAAAAACCAGCCAAAAGTTTACCAAGGCAGCCATTTATGCAAAATAATTCAGCCATTCAAGACCATTTTTTTTTTCACATCAATCCTTGATTAATAGGCACTTAAATTAAGTTTTGTTTGTTTGTTTGTTCTTCTGGGATTAGCTGTTTCACTTTGAAAGAACGCAACCCCCTTAAAAGATAAATGGAGGTGACATGCTGCAAATGTTCACCCAGCCTCTGCTTTTTTTGAAAGGCTTAGATAACTTCTGACTCCCCTTCTGGGTTTTGACCTGCCCAAGACATGAAACAGGAACATGGTGGGTGCACAAGCTAGCAACAGGTCACAGCTATTCTGGCCTGCAGTGAGGGCACTGGCATAGCTGAGCTTTGGTGGCTGATAATGAAGCAGGACGAGGTTTTGGGTTTTCTCCCTATCCTAAGACAACATCCCAGGGAGGTGACACCAGGTTCTGAGGGCTCTGGTGGAACAAAGATTGGATGTGCTGCCCATCTCAGTGAGAGGAACAGAAATTAAACTTCATGAACTTGAACAAAAGACTAATTTCTGTGAGGGGAGAGGGGAGAGACAGAGAGAGGAACTGCAGACAATTAGTACTCTACAGGCTCTCACAGAGTCATTAATGAGGGATAATATCCAATTAAGGAGGAGGATGGGAAATCTGGGGAATGCCTGTATATATTCCAGTAAATTGCTCATGGCTCCTCCCTACTCCCCTCCCCAACTTTGACGATTGTCTAAACAGGAAAGAAATGTTCAAGTGAAATATAGTTCATGGAAATATTTAGAGCTTACAGGTAGGTGGCTTGCTGCCCAGATGTCCTGGGAGTGCGTCTCTGCTCACATGCCTCATCAGAGATGCACACATTGAAGGGTGCGCGAGAGGGAGCCTAAAAGGTTCTGGCAATGATTTAACTCAATTAAAGTCTGTGGGAGGGTTCAGCTTCACATCATGAAGCAAATACAGGATGAGTAACTGATATAAAACTGAAAGGCACTTTACTTGTGTCTTTTGTCTTTAGGATGGCAGAAGGGGGATAATATTCCTCCACTGACAGGGTAAGGCTGGGGTTGGGCAGACTCTTGTAAAGCATTGCAGATTTTTTTTGTTGTTGAGAAGGTCATCAACAGCTTGGAAATGCAGATTTCCTTCCAGCAGGAAGTATTTTTTTAAAAAAAGCCCAACTTTCTATCCATCTCAGCATTTCTTTAAATGGAACTGTTAGTCCTGTTGATGTGACCTAAATCAGCAATGTCCTGCATAAGAAAGAGAAATAACTCACAGTCCCCAGTGCTTCAGAAACACTTAACTGGATTGACAGAGTGAGAGTCTGTTTCCAGAGTCTCCTATAAAAATAGCTGGTAGTAGTTTTAAGAAGTTTGAATTGTCTGGGTTTGGGGGTTTTTTAGGTTTTGGGGGGGCATGGCATTTTTGAATAATTTTATTTTTAAGGCAACCCCCCCCCCCCCCAAACATTAATTGTGTCAGCAGTGTTTATTTTAATTTAGCACCTCCCTTAAAGTGATTCCTGAAGTAGTTTGGGGAGTAAAGCTTAATTTCTTTAAGTCTTTGCATGTGCTGAATAGGGTGAGAGCTGGAAGAACTCCTAAGACTTTTCCAGACCTTTGGAGCTTTTTTTGAAAACAAGTAAGTCACTTGTCTCCTCAAGCTTTATGACTAAATTCTCTCCCCAAGGTTACTGCAAGGAACAGAGACCTTTACACGTCTGCATTTACAGATGGGTTCTGAACAGCATAAGCTTTGAAGAATGGGACTTCACTTGCTTTTGCTGTCGCTCCTTTTCTCCATAAATATATACATATAGACGATTATATATAAAATTCCTCTCAGCCCCAGTGTATGCTGTCAGTGGCTATTGCATCAGCGAGTGTTACAGATCCCATTTTTCCCAGGGCAGGGAGGGCCCTTCGTGTGCACAAAGGCACAATGCAGGGAAGATTAATATCAGCTTCTGCTTTGCCATTCCAAGCCCCTGCTAACTGTAAATAATATTTTAGCAAAGATCTTGATGCATCATGATCTATTGTGTTGCAGCGATGATGCTGCTTGTTATGTCTTTACCAGTGATTTATCATCCTCTGCAATGACACAAATCATGGATGGCTCATGACACTCCAGGATGTATGATCTCTTAGTGGTGGCAGTGATGAATCCTGTGTTTAGATCATAACATTTTGAAACCTGGGATGTGGAGCCGATCCTTTGCTTTTTACTTCTAGAAGGTACCTAAAGCAATGAAAACCTCTCTTTGTTAGCAATATGTCAAGTAGCGCATCTCCCCTTTTCACAACATCTCGAGACAGTTAATTCTGGCTAAGACTCGAAGGGTTATCAGGCAACTCTGGATTACTCACTCCTTTTGCTTTTCCCCTACTACCTCCTAACCTTTAATGTCCTCCTCCTGCATTCTGGTCCCAGGGACATATTTTGAAATTCTGCTGCATGTATAATGAGTATAAAATGTTCCTCTAGGAGCTGGAGAAAGCTCAGATGTTTGGGTACAGTAGGCCCATTCCGACACAACAAGCCTACGCTCAAGCTGTGATCCCAACAGAGAAGAAAGCGTTTCAGGTCTGAGCTGCTCTCATCCAGTGAGCTACTGCCATATCAGCTCTGCTCCGAGGAAGTGGAAGTACTTGCTTTTATTTATTTTTATCCTGTGGCATCAAAATGCCCCTGGGTAAGAGAGGACAGAATGGGGAGGGGGGATGATGAAGGCTCTCACTCTTCACTGCTGGGTTCCTGCTCTGAGACAATATGCATTTCTTTTAGGCAACATGTAGATTATTGTGAGAATACAGGTTTACAGGTTGGTAAAATAGACATAAATCTCACACACACACACACCAAAAAAAANAAAAAAAAAAAACCCCCCCCACCACCAACAAAAAAAAAAAAAAAAGAGAGAGAGCGAGAGCGAGAGCGAGAAGAGCAGCGGGGGGGGGAAAAAAAAAAGAAGAAAATTCCAAACAGATGATGGGAGGCCAAATGCTGCTCTTAGTGGTGAGCACCTTAAGCACCTGACAAGCTGCTCTGGCTGTAGTCGAGGGGCCCTGCAGGCTGCTTTCACCTTGGACAGAGCTGGAAACCTGGGGCCTAGGATCACTCCAGCAGCCAATACTCCCCGCTGGGCTCAGACTGAAGTGAAGGGGCCCCTCCTGCCCTCGGCTCCTGTTGCCCTGCCTCATCCCAGAAGCGACAGAGAAATCAGCTGCCCCTTCCTCAGCACCCCCACCCCAGGGAGGACTTGGACAGGCAGCTGTTCAGACGAAAAGCCGGGGCTACAAGGCAGCGATGCTGTCCTGCAGTCAGAGAGGTGCTGGAGCCCTAAGCCCGCTTTCTTCGTGGGAGTGACGGCGGCACAGTGGGGCTGTGTGCGCTCCCGGCACTCTGGTAGCCAGGCAGGAGCTGGGGCATCTGCTCTCAGCGCTGCAGGAAACTCAGGCAGGGAGCTTGAGGCGCCCTGTGCCCCTCGGCTTCCCTCTCAAAGCCTGGAGGTTCCAAGATGGCTCGTCACCACTGGATGGAGCAAAAGAGGTGGGCGAAGACAGCCGAGGAAGCCTCCTGGGATGCTGGGCTGGCTGGCTGCCTGCCCTGGCCGCGGCCCCGGCTCGGCTTCCAGGGAAGCTGTTAATAACTCGGAGCCTGCTCTCCCCTCTGCTCGCCAGCTCTCCAGGTGCTCCACCGGCTGGAGACACCCCAATGGCCAGGAAGGTCTCAGCGGAGGGCCCGGCGCCGGCACCCGGCACATTCGCTGCGCCGAAGCAGCAGACTGTCTCGGGGGAGGGCTGGGGACCGGCTCCGCAGCCTGCACGACCCCCCCTGCAACTTCTTCCCGGCTGCAGGAGTCGGGCAGGGTGTTCCCAGAGCCCCTGGGCACAACAGCCCCGTGCCGCGGCCGGGGCAGCTGGAAGAGCACCGGGGATCTTGTCGTGAAGGCCACGTTTGACCGTGCAGCCGCAGCATCCTCCAGAAGATAATTTCCTATCATTTCAGTGTTGTGCTGGAGCCTGGGAAGGCCACTCCCACTCTCCAAACTGGGAAGGGGAGGTGTTGCAGGCAGCAGCAGCACCCAGGGGCAGCAAAGGTGAGGGAGTGGGAGGTGGGCACACCACCCCAAAGTCTGCCCGCAGGATTTTGGTGCTTGCCGCCACTCCATCTCTGCTGGACAAAATCAACCTGGTTTCTTCGAAGCTGTAACATGGTCAGATCTTGTGGCATTTTGCTGATGCACCATGTTGGTATCAAATCTCAGAGAACTGACATTTTTACCTATTTCTCCCATCAAAGAAGTCCTAAGCCAGTCAATTAATGTAAGAACTCATTTCACAGGAGAACAGGGCCCTATTTAAGGAAGGAGCTTTTTTTTTTTTGGTGAAACTTAGCAAAACAAGCACTGTAATTATCAGCCTGAGACAGCCAAGCATCATGGAAAATTTTACCTCAAATGGTGAATGTTCAGCCAAGTCAGAATATAACAAAGGAAGATTTTATAATAGAAAATCTTGGGCAGTGCTGCTTACAGTCTTCAGTACTCATTAGTGCCTGTGTTTTCTGTAATGCTGTAATTCATTCTATAATATGATACCATGATTATGATACTGCTTCAGTAGGCAATGCTGTCCTCTAAGGAAAGAGTTATACTCAGCAAGAAACACATGTATCATAATACTTTTTAGGCCACATACACAAGTATAAAACACACAGAGCAGCCTTTCAAACCAAAGCCTTCCTTATTACTAGTCTTAAATATTTAGCTCCAGAAAATAAAACATCTCCGAGTGGTGTGCAAAGGTGAGAGAAACCATTTGAGATGCACCTTGTCATGGTAGCACATTTCTTCAGTTCCCAGTGTGTAAACATGGGTGTCACTGAAATTTCTAACAGCTGGGATTCTACACATACAATAAATTTATCACGTATAATACTCTGTAAATATAAACATGTATTTTGAACTTAGAGAGATGCACCAAGAATAACCTTATATCCTTTAGTATGTAACACTTGACAATATATTTCTCACTATGTTAAATTCTTTCTTTACAGTAAACATATTTCCATGCCTCATATTTCACCAAGTGTTTTTAACTTAACCTGTTGAAAATGTTGTAAGGATTGTGCATCTAATGGGGTTACTGAATGTGTTTATTGAAAGTATGAATAATTGGATTTGATAAAAAATTAAAATTAGTTAGCCTGAACCAAAACAGACAAGAATTTAAAAAGAAAATATAAAAGTGATATGATTCAGGTAAAGAAAATGACACATCTTCCTAAGCTAAAACAATTACAATAAAAAAAGTCAATAAAAAGTATTAATGAAAAGTAAGGGATGTAAAAGCTGGGAAGACAGAATGGGAGAGAAACGAGCCAGTATCACAGCAGCCAGAGCAGTTTTGTTAACATGGAGGACTCATGTTTAATATCCAATATTTTCCCGTGCCCAGAAAAGACATGAAGCCACATCACAGCCCTGTTCAGACAACACCCTGATGTGGGAAATGTGAAACCCTACGGGTTTCATTGAAACGGAGTCTCCTTGTCCTCAGTGACTGCTCTAACCACTGTGCTATTAAATGAAAGGGGATCCCTTGTCCTTGATTTTGTAGGAAGCCTTCCCTTTTTTAACAGGTGCCTGAATCTTTCGACTATGCTAAAACAGCTACCAGTGAAAATTATGGGACTAGTTTGTCTACCATGTTCTGATGCATTTCTTTCAGCTGAAAGTCTCTGGCAAAAACGACTGGAATTTGTAAATATGTTTGAGCTGCCCTGAAACATCATTTGTGGAAGCACCTGCTATTTTCCAAAATATGATTTGATGATGATGATAAGAGTAATGAAAACAGCTGTTATTGTTCAGGTAACTATGAGTATTTTGTTATTTATTCTTTCACATAACTTTTTTTACTGCTTCCTATTTCTTTGCCTACTTGCAGCATGTTATTTTACATATATTTTCTTATTTATTTTGCTTCCTCCTCTCCACTGGAATTCTTGATGGTGCCCTCATGGGCTTATATATCTTCAAGTGCACAGCCACACAACTCATGACTTCTTTTTATATTGTCTGGGCCAAATCTATTCCAGGTTTCTTCAGGTGCAATGCCAATGAAATCAAGTTACGTCAACAGACTTGTGCAACTATAGAAAAAGCAGAGGCCTTATCAGTATAATGCCTTGATAGATTTTTTCTTTCATAATGTCTTTCTTGTCACACATCTTTATTTACAGTTTCCTTATTATTTCTCTGCACCTCCTTATACAAATCTGGCTTCTTTACATTCAGTAGCCACCACTGTGGTCTATCTGATCTAGACAGCTGTGCCGAGACAGGGGATTTTGGAATATTACTGTAAAAAACTGGAAGCTTTTTGCCACACTTGTATTCATTTTAGTGGTTATCACTGTAACAGTTAACAAAAGACACAAAGACATCCATACCCAAAACAGCATATGAAGATTTAATTTTTTTTAAAATGGCACATACATTTAAATAGCTCCTACTTTTCCCATTTGGCAAGGCCATTGTTGTGGCTAATGTATGTATTTCTGAAAACAATGATACATTTCCAGTAGTATCTTCCACGATTTTTTTTCAATGAGCAATAAAGGAGGTTGAGGTGGGATGTGTTTTATCCCACCACATTATATCATTCCTCTTTTCCTCTTTGTTGGATGGCAATCAGGAACCCTCATGCCAAGCTTGGGAAGCAACAGCATCTGGCTCCTTGGCAGATTCTGCAGGCGGTCTTGTTGCCAGCCTTTAAGCTGTGTCTGGGTCTGCTGCATGGTTTGGCTGCAGATGGGCTCTCTGGGTTGCCTTGTGCTTATGGGTGCCAGTTTTGGCTTACCTTTGATTCTGAGGACTTTACTCATTTTTATTCATTTGTGAATAAGGACCCATCCAAATGCTTCATGAAACCAATATCAGAGTGTACCGATATTTAAAATGAAAAGGGAAGGAGGCCGTTTCCCTTCCCCCTCCCCTCCCCAGGATGAAACATTATAATAGCATCTGCAAATGGATCTGGATCTATCAGTATTTCCATTATAAATCAGAGGCTTAGAGCTTAGCCATGAATATTCCTCCCAGAATGAAATGCAATGCGGCCACTTGTATCAAAACAACACTGAAGGTTTTTTCAGACCACCTAGGCATTCCCACACTCACTCCCCTTCCTTCTAGGGGGATAATTTTGAAGACACAACAGTATTAACATCAAGCATATGTCCAAAAACCTCTATATGGAAAAAAACCCTCCTTCTTGCTGTTTCTGGGTGCAGCAGTTCAATGCAGTTTTGGAGCCACTTACAAGAGCAGTGGCTAGGCCTGGAAGAAAAGCCTTGAAATCAGAGACTTGGTGGACACCGAGGGAGCTATGGCTGTGAACACAGCCCTCCTGCCTTGCTGACCCACAGACCCCCAAAACCTGTGAGGGTGCAGTAGGGAAGTGATGTATCTGCCTCCGGTATTTGCTATATCAGCTCCTGCCGTGACCCCCTCTGGCCCATCCTGTGGCCTTGATTTGGGCACCCAAACATTCTCCTGGCAAGAGCTGCCTCTCCTGGAGAGTATGGGGGGATAGCAGGGTGTGGGAAGGCTGTGATCCCTAATCGGAGGTGTCAGGCTGTTGTCAGGGGGGAGCCAAGTGCCTCTGCCCAGCCAGGGAGTGCAGATACACAGATCAGCACAGATGGCCGGGGGGTCTGCCCAGTTACCAAATTAAGCCTTCAAAACACGATGTGACTCCTAGCATTTAGGAAGGAGCCTTCCTGGACCGTGGACTTCAGTGCCTGTACCTCCGGATGCACAGCCGGACCAGCGACGGCTGCTTTCAGTCATCTTGGGATGGGTGCATTTGGGACAGCTTGATTCTCTCAGGAAGCAACAACTCCACTGAGTCAGGGAATATGCAGGGACCAGCATCCCAGAGAAGTGGGTGGGATGAGGTTGGAGGGATCAGGGGAGCTTGTTGGCACCCTATCAGCGTGTGCATATGGTAATACAGGTGACAATGTCTGGGGAACAGGGCATTTCCCCTCCCTATGACTGGGCCCTCTCGATAATGCCAGATACTGGGCAATGCTGGGTCACAGCTGTCCGTGCTGATTCCCAACATGACCCTGTTTCCCTGCTGAGTGCTTCTAAGCAAGCTCTGAGCAGCCAGCCAGGCACTGGGGACAATGCACAGCAAAACCTCTCCTAATTATAACAGGATCCACAGGCAGAAGTTCCAGTACTGATAATGACAAAAGAAAATTAAAATAAAAACTCCAGCAACACTTTTTCAAAAGGGTATTTCTATTTTTCTCTTTGCTATTCGCAATGTAAAATACCAGTGCACAAATTTTTATGCCTATGAATATATGCTGAAGGAGTCATGTCAGTGACACACAGTGTTACACGAAATCCAGCTAAACGTAACACAACGTTCAAAGCAGCAGTGTTGCTGGTGTCCCTTGCTTCCATTTTTAAACCTGTCTTTTCTGTACTTACGAAAAAGGATTCTTTCCTTTCCATGTTACCCTGCAGTCTGTAGACAGTCTCTGCACATGATTTACAGCAGTCTTTCTTGTGAAGTCTCTTCCAAGATTCATCTTTTCACAATCCTTTGTAACAATCTTTTACAATCTTATGTTCTTGCAGTCTTTCTTAAATTGATCAAGGCAGAATGTAAAAAAATTAAATCACAACAAAATTGTTACAGATTCTCTTTTGCAGGTTATTTGGGGAAGGGAAGCGATTCACCTTTAAAATGAGTGATGCTCCCAGTCTGGTGGAAGGCTGAAGCATCTGTGCAGTTCCAAGTATGGGAGGAAGCTACCTGCATTTGATGAAATAACTTGCCTTTTAAATTAAAGTGCTTAATAAGTTTCAAATGTCAGGTCTCATTTTTACATGTAGGTCTTGCCCTTGTCTAAAGTTAATTTCTATTTTAGGCTGTTAAAAGCATACATTACAGATCAAAATAATAACCAAATAATCAGTTAGTCTCCTTAATGGGAACCTCTCCCCTCTCCTGCATGAGTAGTAATAGAATACTTAAGGAAATCACACACTAGCATTAAAAATACAAGCTAGTATTATTTCCAAGAAAGACTCCAACATGACCAAAGAGAGAGGGTCCAAAAACCAGAGCATGTTAAGTGCTGAAAAACAGGACTGGTGAATATTTGCTTAAATGTCATTTGAATTCTCATTCCATGCTGTGTCTTCTGGATATTTCCTTAAGGAAGTGAGCGTTGACTATTGTTGGAATGGTTGGTTGCTCTTTGTAATGTCCTTATTCACATAAAACCCACAAATGTTTGTGAGTTTGTGGTATTTCCTTGTTTACTGTTCTCTTTGACAAGTTTCACCTACTCAGAGAGAAACAGACAAGGTACTGTGTGGTTTAGGTGATCAGCTCAAGACTATGAGGGGTGAGTGGCAAATAGGAGACTGTCAACCCAAACAGCTCATAAATAAGGCACAAGATGAAAATCATGAGTCTAAACCATGACAGCCAAAAGTAAAAATATACCAAAAACTTAATGAATATGCTCAGTGCAGTTCCAGCTGGTCCATCAATCATCCACCAACAGAAGTGCTACAACCGTGGCAAATAATATTTAAACAATAGTATTACTATTGCTAGCTCTGTTGAGCACGACTGCTTTCTCATAGAGGAGGGTCAGGCAGGCATCTCCTCCCTGAGTTTAGAGCAGGGATGCTCCACAGAGCCACCTCTCCCATCTCAGGTCTTTGCTACATAAGCAAAAAAGTAGAGGATTCAGTTATTGCTGTGGATCCAGGCACAGTGGTTGAGCAAGGCATCTTTATTGCTGTCTCACTGTCCAGTTTCTAGTGGGCCAAAGAGCACAGTACAAAAGCTGTCATCCCACTTGGCTCTCATTGCTCTCATTTTTGGCACCAGTAGCTGAGGCCAAGGGCTGAATGAGCACAGGGGATGAATCCTGCTTTGAAAGCTTGCAGATCAGGACTGAGGCATGTTGGAAGAACAATGTGAGATGCCTGCACACCTTTCTTGCATGGTCCTATTCTCTAGGTAATGAAGGAAATTATGATCCTGTAGGGCTAAGAGGACTCTTCTAACAGTTTTGGTATTCTTGCTAATGGTTTGATAAAGTGGTCAGGTATAAAAACTATACTCCAGGAAGAGGAACTTGTGGAGCAGATTGATCTATCCCCTTGATTTCTTGTCCACAGGTAGTTTTTTGTTTGGGAAGATTTGCGGAAAACCCATGTCAGATATTTTATTCTTTCTTTAGTTTGATTTGCAAGCCATACTTTGCCGTGCTTTGAAGTTATCCATAGAGCATTTAAACCCCTCCTTACGTTTATAGTTGGGCCTATCTTATTCATTTCCCTTCTGTGGCATTTCACCTGCAAACTTAAGGCTCTTGCCATTTGCCAAGAAACATCCTCAACTCCTCGCTGGGCAATAACGCATGCACACATGAGCAGCAGCTGCTCCTTTATGTGCCTGGAACAAGCAAAGCTTGGGAAGCGGGGAGAGCCGTGTAGTGCAGCTCGATGTATGCAGAACGGGGGTATTTGCTGCACAGCAAGCCAGCCGTGTGCATGTTGGCCCCACAAAATGGCAGAAGCCCTATGTGCCTCCTACGCCTGCCCACTTTACTCTGCCTTCCAGCTAGGGCAAGGCAGCCCAGCATGCGTCAGGTCTCTGCTGTGCCCCTGGCCATCCTGCCTGAGGGAGGGAGGGAGGCACGGGACAAATCCTCTGCTCTGGCTCTGGTTCCTGAAGCAGAGGAGCCACCAGCCAAGAGCACCAGTAAAACAATTGAAGTAAATCTTAAAGTTTCACTAGTTTGTTTGGGGTTTTGGTTGTTTTCCTTTTCCCTTTTCTACTGTGTAAGCTGTCTCGTTTTTGTTTTTCACAGGTTTGGCAAACATTTTGCTTTTACAGCTCAAGCTTTGCCCAGTCACAGAACTGCACATAGGCTTTGCTTAGCTTTTGTCTTGCATATTAAACAAGAATTAGGAAATAAAAGAGATATTATTAGGGTTTGGACTTTCTGATTTTGGAGTCAATAGGAGCTTTGTTCTGCACTTCTGGCAGATGAGAAGGGAGAGCAGACTGCCTCCTGTTAACATTGTAATCCAGGAGTTTGCTCTTGAACCCCAAACCAGGTATGTGCCGCCCATCTGACCTCTTCCACAACCCTGCTTTCAGTCCCTGGCAAGAAAAACCCTTCTGTTAGGTTCCACAGAAGCAGGATAAGGTCCAAGACGTTTAAATCCTCAATACTTTCTGTTATTTCCTGACAATACCCAATTCATTGGTCCAAGATTTGAATACACATCTTCCTCGCACCATTTCACAAAAGGCTTGGACCCCAAGAATAGAAGAAACCACTGCAATACAACAAGGACATATAAATATGAATGTCAAACTGCCCTGTCAATGAAATGCTTTAAAATGCAGGGAGTGCCATGGTGCAGTGGGCCACAGAAACACAATGAAATGATAATGAGGACAAGCGGAGATGAAGACCACCCACCAGTAGTTTTATGACTGTGACTTGGAACGACAGTTCTCAGCGGGGCCATTGCGACTGGACGCCATTGTCATTTTTAGCACATGCTAAAGTAGCAATTGTGCACAGACATTTCAACTGTTGCCTCTGACAAACAGCAGCCAGACTATTTATGAACAACCCCCAACCCCATTCTTGTGCGTTTGGCTGTGTCTGTAGGTAGGAGAGAGTGGAAGACTGCTACTTTGTTCTGACAGGTTTTCCCATAGTCACTGTCTGTTACTCCTTGCATATGCTTAATTTTCTGAGGATTTATGCTGGCCTCTTCCTAGACAGCTCTCCAGCATTAATCTTCCTTGCACAAGCTTCTACCCTACTTACGCTGTAGTCTCCTTCATGCTGCATTGTGCTTACCCTCCTTTCCTAGAGAAAAAAACAACATTCAGAATTAGCGTATCAGAGCAAACTTTTCTAGGGCTTGGTTGAGCGCTTAAGACAAAACTTGGGTTTTGGAGGAATGAAGAAGATGAGGGAAAGACAAGGCATGAGTCTGTTCCTGATATGTTTGTTCACCCTGCCAGGGAGGTGCATGTGCTGGATCAGAGCACCTCCCAGGTGTCCTGGCGTAGGTTTCTGCCTCTCTATCCCCAAATGCTGCCACTCATTTTCTTGGCAACTCTCACCAACACCTCATCTCCAGCGCAGGGCACAGGGGGTGCAAACAGGGTGCAGGAGAATTTTCTCCCACCCAACTTCCACGCCAGAAACAGTTTGGCTCAAGATTTAGGTAAGCAACAAGTCTTAAAAACAATGATCCAAATGCAAATCTTTTCTGTTTTGTAACTCTGCTAGAAAATTACCAAATCACATTCAAGAAATACAGCCTTTTAGGTTTGTTCACTGTTTCATAAATATCTGCAGATTACACAGCACTCTACCAGCCTGCCTTTAAATTTTATTGTATTAAGAAACTCATCCGAAAAACAGTTGGTAACTAATATATTCTTAATCCGTCACTCTTCAGGTCCTGTCATAAAATGTGTAACTGAGAGAAGCTGTTCACATTAGCATGCCACCATATCAGGTCATCACTCCCAAAGCTTTCATTATGGGATGTTGCTGAAAGGTGCCATCTTCACAGCCAAGATATGCCTAATTTATCCATTAGGCATTCCTTCAGTAGTCATTTCAAGTGAGCATGATTGGGTTTTTTTAACTGTCTATGCTTTACCAAGAAGGGAGCTATAGCATGGCTCAGAAAATAAGCACTCATGTTATCCTAGATGGGCTGTGCAGAAAAAAAAAGTTTAATTTGCATGCACATGATGGTAGAGGAAGCTGACTCAGAACAAGCTGTTGGTGTTTCTGGATGGTCAGAATTAAGGGACTGCAGGAGCCCTGAGAGGTCTCCAGCATGGACCAGAGAACACTGTGTGTGTGGGTGTTGTTCTAAGTCTTGTATAACCCCTTAAAAGAATGGGGAGTTATGTATTCATCCCTGAAGGAAGGGATGAAAAGAAAAGGAGCTAGAGAGGAAGAAGGAGGGGAAGAGTGATCCACAGCATACAGAAATACATAGCTGAAGGTACAAGGAGACAAGGCACAGCATCCCCAGCTTATTAACCACTGTGGAGAGCATTGCACATTCAGGTCAGCTTTTATCTTTCCAAAGCTTTGGGAGAAGGCCTGAGACACCTCACTGAGACACACGTTCAGTAACCCACGAAGGCAATGGACAGATAGACTGGAGGGCAGCAATTTCATAAGACAGTTCAATAAGCCTCGGATAAGAGAGTCTCCTGGAGCTATCTATCACTTTCTGTCCAGCTTGAAAAGTGGGGTCCGTCAATGTCACAAAGCACAGATAGGGAACAGACAGCCAACTTCCCTGGCTCAGAAAGCTTCCTATCAAAATCTTCATGAGATGGATAATCACAAAATACATAGTGGAAGCTGAGGGGAGCAAGAGCTCCTGGATCGTATCATAGGCAGGTGGTGACTGTGGCTCTGCAGGAGAGGTGCGCTCTGGCTCTGTGACTCCTCACAGAGTGCTGGGCCAACAGCTCAGGGCTGGCAGCAGAGCTCTTGAGCCAGAGGACTATCTGTGTAATCCAGACTTCTGCTTCTAGAAGTAAGAGGGCCAGAAAGGCGTGCACCATGGAGTTATAAAGAGCGACTGCATGCCCAACCCAATCCCATTCCCTTACAGAGCAGAAGGATCCCTGGACAGCAAATATTGTCTTCTGTCTGGGCACCTCATTCTTATCTCAGCTTTTCAACACACAAGGTAGGAAGGCAGTGTCCAGTGATTCTCTGCTATGAACAAAATTCTGGT
Source organism: Dryoscopus gambensis (assembly GCA_013389985.1). Lineage (NCBI taxonomy): Eukaryota > Metazoa > Chordata > Aves > Passeriformes > Malaconotidae > Dryoscopus > Dryoscopus gambensis. Next base: position 54,407 of record WEIT01028890.1, read on the forward strand.
TTATAGATACTGGGTAGGAAATGCAGCCTTTCAGTGCAACACAGCTGTCCAGCTATAAAGCCACTGGATCTACAATGGCTGTAGGAGTGATTGAGAACAGTGCAGGAAACTGGAATTTTCCCTTGCTCTTGGTCCCTGAACTCACTCCTTGCACTATCCCATGACTTCTCTGAAATTTTGGTTTAGTGAGTACTTTGGTTTGCAGTGGAAATCTGGTGCAGGTAAATAGCAGTCATCTTTCATAACTCAGGGGATGTTTGCTGTTGTGTAGAAACAAGGGTCACCTTAGAGAAAGTTCAGCAGAATAGGCTTGGCAATAGCGCTGACATTCTTTGCCAGGCATAAATCCTCAGACTGATGTTTCCAGATCTCAGAGCCTCCGCTTCCTTTTCAGACTGGTTAGTTAAAAGCCTCTCTGTGGTGCTAGCCTAGCTAGGGATCTCAGAAACTCTCAAATATGCATCAAGACACCCAGCAAGACCTCGTGGTGTGGGCTGCCAGGTTTCATCATTTGACAGATTTCCCAGTTGAGGCACATGTTGGTGAAGTGGCATATCCAACAGTGCACAGGAAAATTTCTGGTAGAACTGAGAAAGGAAGTCAGTAACTTTGGCTTGAAGTTACTGCCATAACCCTCACTCCTTCCCCTTCATCCCTGCTCCCTGAATCCCCATTTTTCTTAATACCTCAACATAGGGATTAAGTAGGCCTTATGAAGAAGAGGACGCGTGGTTGGAAAACACTGTATGTTTAAATTCAGCATAGCTGTGAGAACAGGCAATGAGAAATGGGATTACAAACAGTCGAGCAAGTTCACACATTAGTTATGTCCGAAGAGAGTTGCTCTCCTTTGTTGCAGTGTGCTTCACTCATCTGTGCAGCTGTGCATCTGGCCTTTTGTTTCTCTACCTATTCTCATAGGTGACTGTTGTAGTAAGGAATGACAGAGACAGGGAGCCGACAGGCAGAAACCTCCCGGATTGGGTGAAGCATGGGACGCACATGAATAAGGCACTTGAAGCAAAGGAATCTGGAAAAGATATTCAAATATATACAAAACCATAAATACTACGAGCAACACTATCATGATGTCAGTTTTGCTTTCCAGCAGACCTCTGTATGCATTCAGCCTCACACTGGACTCTCTAGCAAATCTCTCCTGTTTATTCTGTCTGTGTTCAGATACTGTGGCGTAGACCACAAGGTTGCTCTGTTGAAGCACCTGATCACCAGTGTATAGCTGGTCTCTCCTCTGGACTGTACTGAGCTTCCCTGAGTCCAGCACAGCTTGTTCACTGTGCCAAACACAGACCAAGTCACCTAGAGCAGCATTTTTCAAACTCTGTGTCTGAATTTTAAATGGTGGGTTTGATACTTTGTAGGGGAGATTGATGCTGGGCTGCCAAGAAATGTTTATTCTTGTGTTCTTGCCTAATCATTGTCACAGATGATTCAGCAAGAGCAGAACTGCCACTCTGCCTGAAAAAAAAATCTGCTGGGGCTTGTTCTTGTTCATTTTGGAGTAGAAATGAACAAAAATACATAAAAAGCCATCCTTGTATTCCCAGAGGGTAATTTTCTGCATTTTGAGGGAGGAATATTGGGCTAAAATTAGAGAAACTGCACAGGTAGAAACATTATTAACATAATTAATGGCTTATGTAAACCAGGAGGAATGTTTTCTGGGGGATGTTTTGCTGTCTGCAAAAACGCAGAGACCTAACATTGTTTAGCCAATTTTCCCCTGCCATGAGGAGGTCAACAGTCATGTACCTTCTGTGTTGCACACTGTCAAGCCTTGTTTACTGTCATTAGAAGGTCCCAGGAGAAAGCTGGTGAGGTTTTGGCAGTTTGTGGCAGAGGAGAGAGCTACAGCTGCAGAGCAGTTGTTGTCATAACACCTATTCATCATTATCCCTCCCATCATGAATCACCTACTGATAACCAACCTCTCTTTGTTTACATTCATCACATCTAGAAAGCCTGCACTTGCTTCCAGGAACCACATCTCTACCTGGGAAAACTCTGGCTGCTTTTGTGCCAGTATTTCTCCCCCAAACCCAGAAAATTCTCGAAATCTCCCTGCTGAGAGAACAGGGACAGCTTTTCAAATGTTTTGTTCACTTCCACTTAAAATTCAACCGGAGTATCTAAATTAGGAATGCTGCTATATTCCAGCTCAGAGAGCTGCAGTGCTCTGTTACAAAGAGGGGCTCCATCTCCTGATCATCCAGAACCCTGTCTTTCTGGATCGTCTGGTCCATTTGCCTAGGTGGAAAACCTCGGTAGGGGGCCCATGTTGTACCCTTCCTTCTGTGTCTGGTACAGCATGGAGCACCATGTCAGCGATGCACTAATACACAAGAATAATCAGCTCATCAAATCAGCTTCATTAGCTGGAGCTCGAGAGCACAGCTCTGCTGCCCAGCCCCGCAGACACGCAGCCTGCCTCACCACTCCATCTGCTGCAGCCGAGCAGGAGGGGTCTGCCCATTCGGCTGTTCACGCAGAAGTGCAAAAGCCCGGGACACTGGGGGTACTTCGAGCATGTGCCATGTTCCTGCCTGACACATGTCACCAGGGGACCACTGCTCCTCCCCTGTCTCTTGTATGGAAGACCAAATCCAACTCCAGAGTGCCAGCGATGAAGCCGCTAGAGCGAGGTTTTAGGCCACTAATGATTTTCCCGGGTTTTGGGGGGAGGGGACTGGAGTCTGGTCCAAGAGGTCTGCCTCACACCTCAATTGCAACGCGGACTCCTGCAGGCCGCCCCACACCGCTGGTGGGTGGCTGTGCAGTGGGGACCCTCTCTGTGTGACGGGAGAAGCGAGAGGTGGCAGTGCAGAGGCTGCTGGAAGGTGCTTCATCCACAGCAGGCTCAGGGCTCTGCGGTCCCTGTATGTCGATAACAGAGGAGCAGGACATCAGCAGGTCACGAGTTTCACAGATTTGTTCACTGTTTGGAATTTCTGAGTGAGAGTATTTATGGATAGCTCTGGAGTTATTTTTATGGGAATGGCTCTGTAACTAAGCACTTCAGAAAAAAATCAGGCCACCATGAAGATGAAAAGGCAGGTGGAGGGGGCTTCTCTTGAGTGTATCCAGCTTGGAAAGGGATGGGTGTAAGCCCCTAGCAGGCGCTTGCTCTGAAAACCCTTAGGGCTGGTTATCTTCACAAATGCTCTTCCTCAAACAATGATGAATAGTAAACACGTGTAAATCTCTCAGTCCTTGGTATTGCCAAGGGTCTGTGCAGAAGTATCTGTTGCTTACACTGAAGTTCTCTCTCTCTTTCTCTCTGTGTATTTTTAGCATGGATGGAGATAGAGTCTCAGAAAATGTAATGACATGTGACATGCAGGATTCATATGTATCTAGGCAGTATGGGAATGTACCATGTAGGAGGAGATGTAACATACTGCTTGGCTTCTAATACCCATTACTTAAGCACAATAAGGCGCCTTATGGAAGCAGATAAGGGGGCTCCCCATTGCGCCTAAGCATTAGAAGACATATGTTTATCCCGTACCTGTATTGTCTCTTTGCTTTATGTCATTACATTTAAGTTACTTCGTGCAATATTGACTGACGATTTATACTGGCTTGTCAAAAATGCTCTAGGCATTCACCTTTAGAAGATGATCAGTTTTCACAAGAAAACAACTATCAACTTGATTCCGCCTCTCCCATGCCATTAACAAATATCTGCTAATGAGTCCAGCCTGATACCAATGCAATGCTATGGCAAATCATCTAATGCTTACAAGAATTTCTCTGCGGATTTTAAGAGTCAAAAGGCAATGTTCTGTCCTGGAGTTACCTCTATAACTTTAACAAGATGAGACAGTGAAGTTTTGCCTTGTAAATGGTTCTAACAAAATGGGTTTTTTTCCAAAAAATAGCATGTTTAAGGAAGCATTTAATGTCCACAGTATCTCTGCCACTGAGAGGAAGTGTCTCAAACAGAAGGGATCAGCCTCTTCCCTCCCTTGTTTTCACATTGCAACCTAGTTTTAACAGGAGCTGTAGCCTGCAAATGCATACAGAAAAGGACTGCTAAAGGATCTTAATATCATAGTTCAAGCAGAACTGCCTATTTTCCTAACTAAGGTTTGAATTGCATTGTAAAGATAGACACTGGAACGGTTGACAGCTTTAACAAGAAAACTGTGACTGCAATCCTAGTGCAAACCATACATCTTGTGAGATCAAGTGGAATGCTCTGTACAGATGCCAAAAGGAGCTGAATGTATAAAGCCTGGGGTTTTTTTATTAGTAGTTAATGGTGTATATTTAGCACTGAAAAGATCATTTGACAGCACATCAGTCTTGCCAGATACATGAGTAAAAGGAAACTCAAAAACCCCACATTTGTGTGGGGTCTTTTTCCTCTGAAATTTTAGGAGGAAACAACCTACCGACTGCGAACTCTGCTGAACTAGATGGAAAGAGTGCCATTGATTTCCATGGACTTTAGATCAGCCATAAGGAGGGGAAGCAAAATGCATGCTAGGATGTTTCCTTGGTTATTTGCCTGTCCTTTTAAATGCTATATGTGACATTTTAAAGTTCAGGTGTTAAAAAAGGAATGATAGCTTCATGAAGGGTTTGTCAGTGAACTGCAGAGTTTAGAAGGCTGTTAAAAATATGAATATAAATGTCTCTGTGCATACACACTACAGGGACAGAATTTAATTTAGCTGGAGCTGGTGGTACCTGACACTTTCTGCTATGAGAGCCTGTTTTCAGTTTTCTATAACTTTGCCAAGTTTTAACCATTCAGTGTCTACCTCACACTGAATATTTTGCATCTCTTGATTCCACCAGCAAGGTGATGAAAAGCTACCCAGTACTGCAGAATGGAGAAGGCAAGCAGAGGATCTGGCCACACGGAAGAGGGAGTAAGTGACAGCAGGAGAAGCATGCACATGGACAAAGGAGGGGACAAAGTGAAATGGAAGGTAAATCAGATGGGGGCAGCCAGACATAAGGGAGAGTGATGGGATGGGGTTAAGGGCTAGGCCAGGAGGAGAGGCAGCCTGGGAGAGAAACACGGGAAAGGTTGAGGAATAAAAGACCCCCAAAGCAATCTGAGCAGTAAATCCTTGAATCATGCATTCATCTTCTTTAGGTTTTTGGTTTTTTTTTTTCTTTTTCCCCCAGGCTAAAGAAAATGATTTATGCAGCACCAAGCATAAGGGGGCCCCATTCTCCACTGGCTGGTAAGCATTGCTGTGAGGAACACAACGGCAGCAACAGCAAAGGCAGGAGATGCCTGTTGTTTCAAAAGCCCTAGGAATGACTCACTGGTCAGACTGCTCCCAAGAAGAAGAGTTGCTTATTGCAACTCTTTGCTTTCTTTTCCTGTTGAGATTGCAGTTTTTATATTCATTTTCCAAGCACTAGGAAGAGGCTACAGGACTACAGAAGTAGGCAGAAAAGCTGAGAAAGGGAGAGCAAGTGCAGGGAGTTACGAACAAAGGCACACAGTGAGGAGGGAGACAAAGCACAGATGAGGAGTGAGAGCAAGTGAGGAGATGCAGAGAGGGGAAAAACCACCAGATGGGGGACAAAAAGCCAGATAACAAAATCTCTCAGCATTTCTAACTCTCTCCCAATGTATGTGTATGTTCCTTGTGCAAACACTTCTTCCCAGAAGTCCTTCATCTTCCAGGTCCAGGGATGCATGCAGAGGCAGTAGGAAGAACAGCTGGAGAAGTAGATGATTAGACATTGGTATGTCAAAAGATGTTCTCCGGTACACTACACCAGTAGAAATGCTTGAGGAAAGTCCCAACTCCTGTGTTCGCTCACTCTCTACCTGCTAGGTTTACAGCCTGATGTCCAGAAAGGCAGCACACATTTCCTTCTTCTCTTGACCCTGGGACCAGAAGCCAGCCCCACCTGAGGCACGGTAAAAGTTTCCCATGTTGAGGTCCACTGGCACATTGCATACCACATCATTTTTGTGGAGCTGTTTACATGAGGTCCCACTAACATGCACTCTCATTCTTGAGCAGCCTGTGCTTGTGTGTGTCCCTGATCCACAGATTAATGGTGAGATTATGCTTGTGGTAGCTGCCGCGTTGCACTGCTGCCAGGAGACAGCATGTAGGCAAGGAGGTGTCCCTCTTGCTCCAACTGCACGTACCCGTCGCAGGCATTTCTGAAAGGGAGGTTATTTTGGAAGTGCAAGGAATCACACGATTCCAGTACAAATGTCTCCAGGAGATGTTGCTCTTCCCGCATCTCTTCCAAAGGGGGGAAAAAAAAGGAAAAAGGTAGAGGGAGACTTCCAGCCAGCCCCACTAGCTTTTGCAGATGAATTCTCTTAACAAATGAAGCCTTCTCCTCACAGCATGAATTTTGCACATAGGGTGCACCGAGTTTTTGGGCATGCCCCTGTTCATAGCTACCTGGCAAAGAATTTGGGCAAAAAAGAGAAACGTGAAAATGGTACCCTGGACTTGTGTTATTTGGAGTTTTGACAAATCAGTTTCTGTGATGGATGTCATCCAGTCTTAATAGCGTTGGCTCTGTGCATGTTACAGTATAGAAAAAATTGTTTTGTTCTATTTTTTCCTGTTTCACACACATTCCCTAAACATTTGATGGGTCTTGGAGTGTGAGGGTTTTCCAAATGGCTGCAGAAGCCCTTCTACGGCTAATTTATCCAAGTGAATATTTACTTCCTATCAATGTCACCATCCCCCCCATGGATGCAATCATCTGTGGCAGTTAGGCTGCTTTGCAGGACAGGACCCTAAGTGATGACCGAGAGAGGAGAAGAGAACATAAAGATGCATGAGTGGAGCGGGGCAAGGAGGCCAAGCCAAGCAGGGTGACTGCTTTGGTTTAAACATCCCCCAGTTGTGAAGAGGTTATGGCTTCTACTGTTGTCTCACTCTTCCTTTCACAGACAGTCTGGTAACTACAACCACCACCACCACCAGCACCACCACCACCTTGGGAAGTAAATAAGGTCCAAAACACCTTGGAAATCAGAGGGAATCAGTAGTTTTTATTCACTAAAGTATGTGTTGTTTTAAAAAGAAAAAAAAGCTGTAGTCACACAGCTGTAGTCTGGTCTCCCACGTTTCAGCTGTTCCCTCTGTCCACAGGCAGAAGCAATGCGTCACTTTCTGAATTGTTTCTTTAAAGAAAAAACAACAACCCAAATCAGTTAATCAACAGCAGCAGTGCTGCCGACTGGGACCGGTCGGCTCTGCTACAGCCAGGAGGCAGAGCATGGCCCCTAGGAATGGCAGCAGGTAGGAGCTGCGAAGCTCGGGCTTCTTTCGAGCACGTAGTGTCCCCGGCAGCCCCGGAGGGAGGGTCTGTCCTGCCCAGCCAGCACCCGGCGCAGCTCTGCTCTGCTGGATTCAGGAGAGGCTCAAAGCACGGCAGGTTCGAGCCGGCCGCGGGGCCCCGGCGCCACAGCCCGGCCACGGACAGGGCAGGAAAATGCTGCGTTCCCCGGCAAGACGCACAGGATTTCCTGCAGCGGGTCAAGAAAACATCCCTTCCCATTGTCCCCGCCATGTCACGGGGAGTCCTTGTGCTCCGCTGGGGACAATGTCAACTCCTACCCTGGCAACCAAGGAAAACAAGGACGGTTGTTTGGCATTCTACGCGAAGCTGCCGCCCGCCTCCCTCACCAGACGGGCCTGGCACTGGGAGGGACGGCCGCCCTCATGGCCACTAACGAGCCTCCCTCCCTGGCCGTTGGTTGGCCCCTGAGGTGGAAAATCTGTGGCAGCCCCAGGGAAAAAAAATTAAGACAAACAACTGTTTGTGGGGGAGGTGGCGAGGAGCGGACACCATCCAGCCCTTCCGAGCACGGTGCTGATTCCTGCCCTCCTCCAGGAGCTGGGCTGGGCAGCCGCCGAGAGCCTGTGCAGTTTCGGCCGGGGCTGTGCCCAGTTCTGCCCAGACGGGTGTCCAGTCGGGAAGGGCTGTGCCAGAGACACAGGGCTAGCGCAGGAACGCATGTCGCACCCTGCAGCATGCCTGGGACCGGGCTCAGCACCCACTCTTCCATCAGCTCCGGTAAACTGCAGGGTGGGCTTCCTCCTGCCCTGTCCTGGTGTTCAGTGTATTCACTGTTACTGTTGCCTTTTTTCTCCTCTAAAAATCACTTTAGCATTCAAACATCAGTCACAGAGTGGAAACGGCAGTCTTACGTTCATGCAAAGCCCGGGGACTCAGTCTTTAAATGGGCGCTGAATGCACAGAAACGCGACGTGCCATGCTGGGCACCCGGGAGGTGGCACAGCCCTCGCCAGCACTCCGAGTCCCCGTCACTGCAGCCTGGGTCCTGACCGCCTCAGAGCCCCGTGAACAGAGGTCAGGGAAGGCTTAGCTTTGATACCGCTGGGCTGGCACATCTCCAGGGTTAAAGGCACTATTTGCTTCCTATAATGCTTTCGTGAACCCGTGTTTGCTTTTTGTGGTAACACCAAGCCAGCAAGTGCAGGATGAGACAGAGCGCCTTGGAAGGCACTGGCAAGGATTATAAGAAACTGAGCATTTTACTAGAACTTAAAGAAAAGAAATTACTACTCTGACCCTTTAAAATAAGGTAATCCTAAAGTACACATGGAAAAAGAGTAAATCAGCTTAGTGTTAACAGCAACATGGATACACACAACCCAGTATATAGGACTTTACCTCTGGGTTCAAGAAGGTGTTTCAGTTTCTGGCAAAGTACAGATTTTCCCTCTGTTGCCAAAAAGTCAGTCTCTCCTATGTTTCAGTGCCCTCTAGAATACCAGAACTGTTGTTTGACTAATACAAGTTATTTGCTTGAGTAAGGATCACTAATAAACTCCAGCACAAAGTGAAAATATTCACCTTTCACCAGAAAGGTGAAAATACTTAAAATAAAACCCTAGAGATAGAAGCACATATAGGCCAGGCTCCTAGGCTTCAGAAGAGCCCCTGCCACTAAACCAGGTGCAGACCCAAACTGCCATGAAATAGAGCTGTGTCCAGAGCCAGTGTTAGTGTTTGGCAGGATCCACAGCGGGTATCATGTAGAAGGCTGCCCATTCAAAGAAGGGAAGAAAGACACATATAAAGAGATTTTACTGTTAGATTAAAAAAAACCCCAAACAGTTGAAGAGTGTTTGTCCAGGAAGGAGGAACATGTGTCTTTAAATTTATCATAGATAAATGGGCAGAGGGAATAGCAGCCAAGATTTCCTTGTCTGAAAGGTTGAAGCTAATACTGTCATCTCTGGTTAAGACCCATTTGTCAAACAGAGTATGCTGAGAATAAGGAAAATCAAGTCTCCCTTCCCTTTTTAATTTGACTTAATTAGCCATCATTCCTCTTACTGAAATAAAGGCATTTTCAATTGCAGGACACATTTCTGTGCCCTTACTTTTACTAATGCAAATACATAGCTCTGCATGCAGGGAAAGCAAAAGCCAAACAAATGTGCTGCAAAAACAAGATGCTCCACTACACTCACCTCCTTCCTTGGGAGAGGAGGACAGAACAAACAACACGTGGCAGATGTTAGCCACACAGTTCAGTGCCCTACTGGGAGGCATGCAAATACTATTGTGATACACAGGCTGGGAGAAGCTACATAGGAGAAAACAGGGCACTTGTTGTATGTATGTCAGATTTGCCCCTCCATAGCTAGGAGGAGGCATGCGCTCATAGCACGGCGCAGAGTACATAATGCAATTATAATTGGGTGCAATATGTTCACAGCGCTTAAAAAAATGCTGTCTTAAAAAACTGAGTGCCACGTTCAGATGGCTTAAATTCCCCAAGAGCCCCTGTGCCTACTGCTTCCTACTGGCTGCTTCTGGTCCTTCAGCGGTGCCCAGCCAAGAGGAAACTTCAGGGCACAGATGGAGTTCAGGCTAGACAGTCCATAACCTTCACTGGATCCTGCTGGCATCCTGTGGTGCGAAACCTGCATCCCAGAATTACTTGGAGCAGTTGTCCTCCCGAACCCGATGAGCACACTTGCTTAAAATAGTCACTTGCAAAGGTGTGGCAGGGCCAGCCTTGGGGCTTGCAGAATTGCTGAGGGGGACTGTGAGCCTCAGAATATCCTTGTAATTCATCTGTAACGTTAAACTTTAAATAACTGTCTTCCTCTTTCATTCCTTTCTACCTCGGCTAAGAAATGTGACACGCACTGTGTAAAGGGACTGTCACCAGCTGTTAATAAGAAAGCAGCTTTAGCTTCTCTCCGCTTCTCTTGTTCACACGTAGACAGTGTTGGAAATCAGTGAAAACGGGTGTAGCCCCTCTGCTACCACCACCACCACCTCCCACAAAGAGAGCAAGTGAGAAAGGGAAGAGGAAAGGTTGAAGAAACGGGCTGACCTACTTAGGTACTGCGAAGGACGAGCATGCAGGCTCTGAGTGCTGGGATGGCTGCGCGCGTTTGTTCTGGGCACCTACTGTTACCCTGGCATCCCTCCAAACAAATGGCTTTACACCCAATTCCAAAACAGCTCCTTCCTCCTCCTCTTCAAAATATGCCCTCCCCACCGTGTATGCTCTCCCTGTGATCCTTGCCGCCTTGGTTTTAAAACGGCCGCTTCCCCGAGCAGGCAGCCAGCCCCTGTCTTCTCACCCACCTGTTAATACCTGGCCTCCTGTTTGTCACATGGCAGCTCTGGGCTCTGGACCAGGAACCCCCCCTTGCTCCTGTGCCGCAGCCACTGCTTCCGGCATGGGCCACCTGTCCCTCCTGTCTCAGCTGAGAAAGGACAGGACCTAACTGCAGGGTAGGTGGCTATCAGTGAGCGGACCCGGCTTGCAAGGAGTGGTTTCCAGAAGCAGGAAGGAGAGAGGAGGCAGGTCTCCTTGCTCTCAGGAGCCCTGACTCAGACCCCTTCCCGTGTGTTGCATGCCGCCCCCTCTGCTCCGCTGGCTCTGAGCCCCTGAGTGGCATCACTCGAACCCTGTGAGTTAGCCAGCCTGAAAATTATACTCACTGGGATCTGGCCAGTTTGCAAAGCCTAATGTCAGTGATTGCAAGGTGGGATCAATGCATTCAGGCAACACAAAGATTGCATTATAAACCCTTTTGGATTTAGATGGCAAATGATCCTTTTGCTCTTCAGACAGTATTTCTGGCAATTCAGAGCACTCACAATTGCTTGTCAGAACAACCAAAAGTGCTTCCCTGGCAGCACGGCATATCTTACTGAGAGACTGGAAGAACCTTCTTTGGTTTCTATATAAAACACACTTATGACTCATATAGGACTCAGAAATTGTCTTAGTTAGAGATAAATGGGAAGATACACTGCAGATCTGGAGAATGATGCTTGAGTCACAAAGCTGGAACCGTGATCGGAAGGCAAAATTCCCCAAAGCTTGGGGTCTTAGGGGGACAAAGAGGGGTTTGTTTGCATTTGCATGCAAGCATTGCATTTGGCATTTCTTCTTTCTTTTTCCTTCCCACTTTCTCACTGGATGTGTTCTGGAGTATGAGAGGTCTTGTAATTCCTTTTGTCTACTCCTGCTACCATGCTTTGTCTTGCTTCATACCAGTGATGTCTCAGAAGCAATTAAAAGCAGTTCCACTGAGTTCTACAATACCACATCAGCTTCAGTCCTTTACCAAAGAGTATGTAACAACATTATACAAACCACAGTGAAAGATCTTTACTAAGGGTGACAAAATCAAGCACTGAGGAACTAGAAAAAGCCACTACTAAGCTGGCTTGTGGAGTTGCAGTTTGGCCCCTCTGTGCATACACACGTTGCAGCAGTCTTTAATTACATGAGCATAATCTTGCGCTGTTTGTCCCACAGAACCCCTGCCTCATCCAGCTCATGGAGCGGGTGGTGCTCAATTAACAAGCGGCTATTTATACTGGGTCTGTGCTCAGTACAAGACCCCATGCCTTGTTCACTGAACACTGTTCAGACCCCAGTGGGAAGATGGAGCAATTCACTTTCCTGAAGGCTCTGCTGTCCTATGAAGACAGGCTGAGAGAGTTGTGTCTGTTCAGTGTGGAGAAGAGAAGGTCCAGGAAGACCTTCTAGCAGCCTTCCAGTATCTACAAGAAAGTTAGAGAGGAACTTTTTACAAGGGCATATAGTGATAGGACAAGGGAGAATGGCTTTAAACTGAAAGAGAGTAGGTTTAGATCTGATATTAGGAAGAAAATCTTTAGTCTGACGGTAATGAGGCATTGAAACAGGTTGCCTGGAGAGGTCATGGATGCCCCACCCTGGAAGTGTTCAAGGCCAGGTTGGACAGGGCTTTGAGCAACGTGGTCTAGTGGAAGGTGTCTGTGCCCATGGCAGAGGGGTTGGAACTAAGTGATCTTTAAGGTCCTTTCCAACCCAAACCATTCTGTGACTCTGGTGTACTTACCAGTGTTGTATCAGTGGCCTTCATTTCCGTAACACCTTTTGGAGATGAGAAGGTAGAATTATTCCCATTTATAGATGGTGGATTATACAGGGGGATGAGAGGGGTCAGGTTCTTCAAGGTGACCCTTGTGGGGTTCTTGGGTTTTCTGTGCTCCACACACAGGCTCCCACCAGCATGTGGAAGCTTGGCATTTCTACACAGAAGACTGTGGTAGGCACTTTTATCATCTATTCACTGTGGAAAATTTGCTTTCAATGATTTGCCTTATATAATGTAGGATCTTCTGGAGCTTTTTGGGATTTCCTTCATATACAAACATTTGCCAAAAATAGTAGTGACAAAGAGATTCCCTCAGCAAGTTTTTTACAACTCTTGCATGATAGTTTCCAGAACAGCTAATTTTAAAATATTAATCTCTCTAGGAGTCATTTAATATACCCTTCAGTTATTTGTAGATTGAAAAGGACTTTCATATCTTCATTTCATACTCATACGTTGCCGTACTCTTTTCCAAGTAGAATGAAAATATACATTGTTTCTGCATCATTAACAAGGTTGCCATCCCCCTCTTCCCCAATAATAGGCTGATGCAAATTTCTTTTACTTCTACTATATTAAATAAAATGTTCTTGACCTTCTCAGTCTGCTGTTTCCCCTGCTCTTTGAACCTACTTTGTTATTGTAAGAATTTGTTAGGTTATAATACTGCTTGTTTTGTCTCTCTTGCCCTTCCATTTGCATTTTCCCCCTAAGAGATGACTCCTCTCTGCCTTGCAAACAGAGTGACTTGTCAGGCAAATCTGCCTTCTTTTTCTTAATTGTGAAAGCTTGACCACTTGACCATATAATGACCTCAGTATTCTTACACACCCTTCTTGGTGTCTTTGCAAATTTTTACTCTTAGCTTTCCTCACGTTTCTTATCACCCTGAGGTATTAGCTCTTCTCAAATGTCAAATACACGTACTACTGGAGATACTGTCTCCGGTGTAGTGAGTGCATTCAGGTTGTGAAAAATGTCCCCAAGCAACCACCAACTTCCATTCCATTGATCTACACACACCATAAGAAAATCCAAACTGGAATTCCTTCATGCTGGCTGCCATGTCTCTCATGTCAAGGAAGTCTCATCAACAGTGCTCTCCTGAGAACACAGTTCTCCAAAATGGCAATCCATTGGGATACCCCATAACAATACAGTTCTTTCCAGATGCTGTAAGAAGGTCACTAAGAAGTGCCCTTTGCTGCTTGTGGTTGGTCTGCCCATTCCTCTTCATGCTTTGGCCTGTTTGGTCTCCTGCCCTCCAAATGATTTATGCCCCAGCCTCTCTGCTTTCTAGGCTTTAAGTTTGTTTAGCTCCTTACCTCACTAGATCCAGTCTCTCCCTGACAGCTTGCTCTGTGTTTTATGGTCTACACCTTTTTTCTCATACTGCCCAACAGGCCTAGTTAAGCATTCCTGAGCTTTCTGTCCAGTTCTGGTGCTCTTACCCACCTCCACTTTGGCACTTTTAGTTCTTGTTCCCAGGCCGTCCTCTGTAACCGCTTTACCAAATGTAAACCTGGTTGTGTTCTCCACTTCCACTAGTCTCACCACTGCTGAAGACCCAGCCTTCCTTGTGCCTCAGCAACACAGGTGATCCAATTGTCTGTCCACAGTTTGTCTCCAATGCTCGCTCACTTTGATACTGTGTTCCTTCCTGCCCCTGGGTCCGGTTCCCAGCCTACTTGTGCAGCTAATCCCAACCCTAGTTGTTCTTGCTCTCCCAGCTCTGTAGGTCAACAGATCCCTTGTTTCAATCTTGCCATCCCTTTTGCCATCTTCATTCCAGTTGCTATCTCCTCTCCATTTGAAGCCTCCTACTTAAACAAAACCTACCAGAGTGTCACTGAGGCAATAAGTTGACTAAGCAGAAAGTGCTCAAGGTTTTGTCATTTGCAGTCCCAGTTCCCTGGTTAACTGCAGCAGAGACCTCGGCAGAGCCTCTCCCCATCCCTCTGCAAGCCAGTCGGGTGGTAACCTGATGAATACCCATCCACCTACAAGAAGTTGGACACATTTGCAGGTCCACCAGCTAAAACATACCCGAAGGATGTTATATGGATAAAGTCCTGTACACCACAGATATGGCCTCTCTTCTCAGTGCTGGCTCTAACTCAGCCTAGAACAGCTATTACAGGAAAAAACTGGCTTCTGTTCCTGTACTGCTGGCCTCAGGCGCGCTCTGCTATTTCATGGAGAAGTACATGTTCAGCCTCTCTTGTCTCTTGGACATAATGATGAGATGGAACATGCGCCATGACAGTGGCATTCTTGAGGGCTTTGTCTGTTAACACCTAGAGAGTCTCCACTGAGCAGCTACGAAGTAAGATTTTTGGTTTTCCCTCAAAAGCGTGTGTTGGCCAAATTAGGTGGATTTTTCAGAAATGTGATACAAAGCATATCCCTGAAGTCAAGGCCAAACCCCTGCCAGATTTCAAGCCCTGCTTCGAAGCATGGGAATGATGCAATGGTTCCAAGAAAAAGTTGCCAGAACATTTAAATTTGGGCAAAACAACATATTTTCCCAAACCTCGTTCTTGGAAAAGCCAAAGCTGATGGATCAGAAATTTTCCAAAAGAAAAAAAAAAATCAATCAGCCTGAACAGTATGGCAAATTTAACTTCAAATCATTAATGTTTGGCACAGCTGTAAGATGCCAAACCCATGATTTTGTAATACAAAGCTGTGGGCAGTTTTTATAACAAAAAACAAGCCAAAATCACTTGTAATCGTTATTATCCCCTCTTTAATTTTCAGTATGCTTGTGTCTTCCCCTGCTGTTTACGAGTTAAAGCAGATTTTAATGCATCCTAAAAGATCTTTTAAGGTCAACACTTCACATTAAAATATGCAAAAAAAAAAAAAATTAGAAACTGTGCTTTTGCTTTCAAAAACGAAAATCAAAATTCCAAAACAAAAAATAAGGCTGGGAGTTTTCTGGTTTTTTATTCCACAAACACACCTCACAAATGTCAGGTTTCTTAACTGTACAATCAATAAGTGAGGTGTAGAAAATCACTGAATATTTTTCATCCTGGTCTGAGTAAATATACAAAAAGTGACTTATTTTCATGGAAATGCATGGGAATGTCTCTTTGGCTCCAAAATTATTTGCCACATCCACACCAGCTAAAATTCTGAAAATTTGAATGTGAAAAAGTTTTATGGGAACCAGTTTTGTGCAGAAAACTGAAGGCCCGTTATCACTCAGAAGTCACTAACTGAAAGTGTCCAGTTGCTAAAATTTTAAATATCACCGATGGCAGCATTACAATTGTGTGGCAGTGTCTTTCCTCTCATGATACACTGTTTTATTGCTTAGAGCCTTGCTGCAGATATTGTTTAGCCAAAACTTTATTGACTTGAAAGTGGCTTTTTCTGTACAGAGAACTGAATTTTAATTTCTGATTTACCAGCTGCAGTTTTTTGCTCTTGTCTCAGTGACCTTGTTTTCTCAATACAAAGTGTGGATTCAGATATCTTTTGAGAGTTGTCTCCTCTGGTTTCCCCAGGACAGCAAAACCACTTATTTCCCTTCACAAGACATCTGAGTTGCATTTATTAATGGAACTTACTAAAACCATTATTAAATGGTTTTATAGTCAACATTAAATAATGTAGAAGTCATCTGTGGAAAATTGCAAAGTGTGGAAACGATGTCATCATATATTAGCAATGCTCAAAAATAAAATAAATAGCTCCACAGGGCTTTTCCAATATTTGTGGAGTGGCACACCTCCAAAGCACACTCAGAAAGGACAGGGTGCTTTTGGAAGGCTTATTTGCATGCACCCAGGCATGCAAGCACACACACACACATGGACTGCAGGCACAGAGCTATTCTATTTTGCTGGCTTGGAAGAAGTCAAGTGTTGGAGGACACTAGTAAATGCTGCCTGCTGCCAGAAACCCAGAATAGGGTTTCTCTGTTTTTCTGTTCTGGGGGTGCATCACAACTGGGAAGAGCAGTTCTGCCCTGCTCTCTGCTCCCCTGCCACTCCCCAGCAGGGCAAGGATGTACAGGACCAGCATCCCCTGTGGAGGATAATGCACAGGAAGGTGCCAGCAATGCACTGGGGGTTGTGCTGGCCTCCAGGAGGGGAGAGTGACAGCTGGCATGAACTCATGCCCCAGGCCAAAACTGATTGGGGAGAACTTTAATCAATGGATAATATTCACAAAAATTCAGAAAGCTGGGTATAATACCTAGCAGAGCCATCCCTACATTTTGAAGCACAGTGCTTACTGATGACAATCTCCATACATAAATATGGTGTGCCCTGCTTGCCTCTCATTAAGCATATTAGACCTTCATGAGGAAAGTTGCTGTTGTAACCAGCTCAGTTACTCATTTTCTCCCTGCCCCCCTTAGCACGAGTAATGAACATGCTGAGGCTCTGAAATGAGTAGACAAAAGATGACAGCACTTCCTGAGATTCATATGGCACATAAATACTTAGCATTTGATTTATGCTGTGTTGATGCTATTCATCAATTACCTTGTTAAGACCCAGAAACTTTGAGAGAACTTTGTAGAAGGGAGAAAGGAAAGTCATCCCTCTGATGCTAGAAATAAGGAAGAGTCAGAGGTCTACATGTTGTGGGAAGAGGGAACTGCCCTGCTGTGCGTCTGATCACTGTAGAAACTGCTGCTCTGCTTTTGGGTTCATAGCCCAAGGGAACAGAAAGGATCTGCTCCTTTCAATAGGCAGATAGAGCTGTATTAAACCCCTCCACATAAAACTGGGTAGATCAGGAGCTGTGCTTCTTTTTCCTCCCCCGTCCCCAATTTAGAGACAACATAGCTGTGAGGACATTGATGTGCCAGTGAAGGCAAGGGTGAGCTCAGTTGTGCATCATTTGCCAAGTGCGTGAGAGTGTGTGCGTGTGCATGGGGCTGAGTCAGGGCGAGGGCATCTTCTGCCAGGTCCTGGGGGAGCCGAGCAGAGACACCAGCAAGACTGCAGCCCCAGAAACTTTGTGGTGATTTTGTAGTCAGTAGCCACTGCACCAGTCATCTCTGCATATTTTAAAAATGACAGGCAGTTTGGGCATCTGCTTACATCAATATTCTGTAAATACAAGGATAAATTGGTAGCCCAAAACAGTGAGAAAGCTTTGCATAGGTTCTGTTTTGAATGCTATTTATTACACAGCATGATATACACAGCACTCTTATTCATGTCAGTGGGAGTTTTATGCAAACATGGAAAGCAGAATGTGGCTCAAAATTGTAACTTGATTTGCTGTAGACAGGCCTTTCTGCATGCAAAGCTGCGAAGGCAAGTTCTCCTCTTCACACAAAAAGGTGCAAAGCCAGTGTAATATGGAGCCTGTGGTAAAGTGCAGAAAGGTCCTGCCGCCTGGTGTGGTTTTACACCAACTCTCCCATCACCAGGAATGAAGAGAAAGAGAGAAGGGAGCAGTCCTGGGAAATATGCATAGATAAAATTATTTCCCTACAGCATTTGGTTATATTCAAATTCGGAACTGATTGTTTTTAAGGAATAAATTTACTTCTAGAAACGGGACATTATTATGGGGAGCTGGTAAAGTCTGTGTAGAGAACAATGTACTTAGATTGCTGGAAAAAAAGCAATTTCTATCATCTTAGCATCATCTAACCTTAAATGACTGACCTTAATAATCATAGATTTATGAATTTATGGATTTACTCTTTTGAGAGATATTTTGCTTTATTTTTAGAAAATGTGTTGAAAAGACCCGCCTTATTGATAACATGGAGGTTTAAAACGTAAGGATATTTTTTTTCTCTCTTACTTATCTAAGTTTTTCTTGCCCTAAGAGTTAGAAGTGTTCTTATTTACACTCGCCTTAGCACTCTGACTTTTGGGTGGTGCTGTAGTGACATTGAAATTCTAAATTTCAGGGAAGTGTATACCTTAAGTGTGCCTTAAAGTCACCAAATTTTATTACATATTGAAACAAGTGGCCACAGGGTGTGTGTAGTTTGGAGTTCACAGATGAAGAAACACCACCCATGGGAAAATCCAGATGCTTTGACAATAGAGCATTATAACCATGTAGCATTACAGCACTGATAAAGATCTGCCACTGAAGGCTTGGACATATTTATCACCCAGAACTCCTTCTGTGATTGTTACTGCCACAAATAAACTCCTGCAGAGCACATAAGCTTTTCACAGAACAGACTTTTTTCCCCTTATTTTTTTTTTGCTTAGAATAAAGATGATCTCCCTTCACAAGCAAGATTTACCCAAGACCATTTTGAAGAAAATGTAGCGGAAGGAATCCCTAAAAAATTGTATCTCAAATGCTTAATTAACACACTTAGGCTGTAAATGCAGATATGTACTACAAAGAAAAAAATAGTCTCCTATGTTGAGTCTATTTCATATTCAGCTTGGAAATTCTAAACTAAGACAAAGTTTTCAAGATATTTCAAAATATACTTGAAAGATTCAGTCTTAGAGCTCTGTGAACCTTAACTTTGACCACTACTAATGGCAGAGGGCCCTACATATCACTACAGAGAGCAGTGTACCCTGCATATCTTGCTGAGGGCATTACCTATTCAAGGTGTCACAGCACATTATGACTGAGAAAACCCTTCTAAACACAGCAAACTGCCTCCTACATTTGCACTCTGTAACATTCCATATGTTTAATACATGGGCCCACCAGCTGGACAGCAGCTTTTGCAGGAAAGGGCCTGGGGGACCTGATGGATACCCAATTCAACAGTAGTGAATCCCTGCAGCAGAGGTGGATGGCAATATCCAGGGCTGCATTGGGAGGAGTGTTGCCATAAGGCTGGAGGAAATGAGCCTTCCTCTCTTCAGCGCTGGTGAGACCACAGCTGGAGTTGTGTGTCCAGGTCTGGGCTCCTGAGAGTAGTAGAATGATGGAGTTACCAAAGATGATCAAGCCAAGCACCATAAAGATGATTAAGGGTCTGGAGAAAAGGCCGAAAAAGCTGTGACAGTTTAGTCCAGAGAAGAGAAGGCTCAGAGGCAGTTCTCATTAATATATACAAATAAAGAAGGTAGAGCCAGGCTATTTCCAGTGATGTCTAGGTACAAGACCATGAGCAATGGGCACAGACTGGAACACAGGAGGTTTTGTCTGAATATCAGGAAACTCTTTACTGTGCAGTTGGCTGAGCACTGGCACAGGTTGCCCAGAGAGGTGATGGAGTCTCCATCCTTTGAGATACTCAAAAGCCAACTGGACGTGGTCCTGGTCAACCAGCTCTGGATGACCCTGCTTGAAAAAGGGCAGTGGACAAGATGATCTCCCGAGGTCCCATTCAACCTCACCCATACTGCAATTCTATGATACTACTAAACATTCTAAGCAGCAAATTTAAGCTTACTGTCTAGAGGTGTCCTTTCCATGCATCCCTTCCTCAGGTCTCTCCAGAAACCTCTGGGCAACCAAAAAGCAACTTGTCTGTAGAATGTGCTACCTTACAATCAAAGCATTGCCCTGATTTTAACCTTTAAATAACTACTGACCAAGCGGTCTAGCATTTCTTAACCTCCAAAGCAATTAGAAAGATTTGGGGCTTTCATACTGTCAAGAGTGTATGTGCGGCCTACAAGGACACCTATCGTAACACCCTTGATGGAATCAGCTTTGATCACAGAGATGTCTTTTATTATAGTAGAATATAGGGGGAAAGTTAGTGTGTGTAGGCTCATCCATTTTTAAAAATGTCTACTGCTTGCTTTTTTAAAACCTTTACTTTCCATTTCAGAATCTCGACTTGAAAAAAAGTCCTAATTTAAAATGTCAGGGTTTTTTCTGTATTTGATTTGGTTTTGCTAATTCTTCTTCATTTTCTGACCAGAAATAACTAATTTAACTAGTACTGCTATTTATTTTAGTAACTGATTTAGAACTGGTACAACCTGGCGGGGCTGCTAGTGCCAACGGCATGACGGTTACATCTGCAGCAGAAAACCTGGCATCATTGCTTGTCCTGAGGAGTAAGGAATCCAGTTTGGAAATCATAGCTTTTCTAACCCCCACTCACAAATCCAGCCTTGTGCACATATTAAATCCTATCCATTTGAGATATGACCTGGATGTGTGCCCGACCTGTCCCTGCAGCACCCTGTGTACCAGCAGTTCTGACCTGCAAAAGAATTTGCCAGGGAAGCATTGAGTGGCTGCTGAGAAGAGGGAAATGGAGAAACCAGGATGGGATGAGCATCCCAGGGATGGGGAAGAAGGGTCATGAGGGGAGCACTGTGAAGAAATGAAGCTCCCTCTGTGCATCAAGCAAGATTTCACCTCTGCATGCATGTGTCCTGTAAGTGATATTTGGTGCACGTAGCATTCCTCATTCAAATCCCTCACTAAGGCAAGTCATTGCCAAAAAGACCGCCCCCCCCCAGCCCCCAGGAGACTTCAGTCCTTCCTCACATCATATATTAGCACCTCAGATCTCCTGCATTACTGCTCAGACTAAATGTGCATTTAAAAAGAAAGGAAAAAAAAAACCCCACACATTGCAATCTTCCTGTGAAAAAGAATCACAAACATGAGGATAACACCCCAGTCCCGGCTGTCGGGAAACAGTCTCTATTTGGGGGGGTTTGCTAACTTGTCCTCTCCGTGGTGGCCGAGCCACCTCAGTGCACAGGCAGTGTAGCATGTGGAGCCCGCTGAGGAGCACATCCCTTCTCCTGGGGTCGCCACTACAATAAACATCTCATTAAATAACTGCAGCACTTGGAGATACATGGAGTGCTTGGTGACCCTCATAATTTCTCATTTCTTACCTCAGATGAAGTGGTCGGCAAGTTGTGCTTATGGTGGTAGTCTGAAAAATGTAGGAGCTCTTGGATGATCTCTGCAAGATGTGCTTTCACTTATCCATGTGCATCTCTTTGTTTCTGAATTTAAAATGTGGTACATCTGAGTGAAGAAAACTAGGTTTCTATGCAGGCTGCCTCTTTTCCAGCTCAGAAGTAAAAGATGTCAAAATACGCTTTTTGAACAAACCTGCTTGGAGGCAGAAGGCTTTCTCTATTGATCAGAAAAGCTCAGAATGACCAAACGGAAGTAAAAATCTCAGAATGGTGTGGAGGAGGGTATCATTATTTTTTGCAGATGGCATGTCTGAGCAGCATTTGGCTTTGGTTCCTGGACTAATGCAGCATGTTCTTGCTGCTGGTAAATCCAGTCTACCAGAGATGTGGGTGCTGCAAGACATTCCTAAAGGTTCCCCGAGATCATTGCATCCCTGCCTCACTTGGGGTCTTGAGTCCCTTTCTCCATCTTCAAATCTGCAAGTGTCACAGTTAATAGAAAGCACTGAAGGGGGAAATTGAAGAAAATCTGAAAGGTTTTCTGTGGGAATACTGAGCAGGAATCCCAGAAATGCCCAGGAGTTTTTAGTCTGAGCACCCGTGTCACTTAGGCACCACTGAAAGCTTTACCTGCAGCTTTCTTGATTGAGGGATGGTCCCTGGCAATGCAGTTGCTAGCTGGATTTTTTTTTTTTTTTGAGGGATTTGTATGCCTCCTCTCTGAGGATTTCCCACTGCAAATATCTAGAGGTGTGTGTAGCTCAGGACATGTGAACAGAAAGAACTCTGCGTATTTTGTGGTTTTGTGGAGTGGCAGTGCACCCAGATGATGTAAGAGCGCCTCTGATTTCCAGCTCTGGTACTTCTTTCTTGGAGCAACAACTAACCCTCTCAGACCCGTGGTTTTTTGGTCTGCACACTGACAACAGTGGTATGTATTTGCCCTCCTCTGTAAAGGGACCCCAGCAGAGTTGGAGAAAGTTTCAAAATCAGCGAACTTTTTCATCATCTTGGAGCTGCACAAAGAGGAGCAGAGAGTTTGTGGGTGCTGAAAAGGCTCAGTATGTCTGTCACAGCTTGCTTGTCTCCCCAGATAGCAGCTATAGAGTACTGGAAGCTCAAATGACTCAGAAGGGGAAGGGGAACCTGTGAAGTCAATGCTAGCAAACCCAGCAACTAAGTGGTGAGGGAGAGACTTCCTCACTTTTGTGTCTGTGAGTAGGACAAAACATTTCTGGTGCCAGCCTGGAGCCAAGTAACCCACAGCAAGCTGTTCTGTGGGCAGTGCCAGCGACGAGTGAGCTGAAATACTGCAGCCAGGTAAACAGCCACGCACGCTTCGCCGCAGACCCACACTGCTCATTTGGTTGCTGTCTAGACAGCAGTGCCCCGGCACCTCCTACCCTGTGCCTTCCTGCCCTTCTTGCACACATTTGCTTGTGGACTTCCCCATTGCACAGGACTGCAGTGCCACTCCCTCTTTGCCTGCTGCCCATGTAGGCAGCCAGGCTTCGTTTGCCCCTGAGGACACCAGTTCAAACATCAACTGGAGGGAGGAACTTGACATCAGGAGAGAAAATGAGCAGTTTCTCCAGACACCCCTTAAAGATGGTTTCAGCAGTTTTTATGTGCCGCCTGGTGAAATGCAAGTTAGCTGTTACGTTGGCAAGGGAAACTTTTATGGACTGTTCACGCCCTTTGGGCACGACCCCGGCCCCGTGTCTAAGCTCCCTCACACATGTGGGAAGCAGAAGTGCTATAGCAGGCAGCAGAGTCACACGCTGAAGTGAGATGAGAACCAGACTCGCCTTTTTAGTAGCCTCTAAATGCCGCTGTATCCAAACGAACCCTTTCATTGGGTGGGTGTGCAGAACAAGTCTGGGTGGCAAATATACAAGATTGACTTGTAAGGCAGAGGTTGAGCCATCACAGGGAAGAAATGATATATTGGTGTAGGCATCAGGCACCCCAAATATCCACTGGCAATGTTCTCCAGAAAATATGAGCCCTAAAATTCTGGGTCAGTGTCTTGTGGAAGGGACCCCCTTTTCCCCCCCTCCTGCTCAGCAGTTTCCATTTCATTTTTTGAATTATTAAAAGATCAAATGTTGGAATGCTGGATCGCCTGAATTCATTTGTCAGATCACGAAGTACTCATAACATTTCTCAGCCTTAATAACACATCTGCTCTTAAAATGTGGTCTCTTGATAATAGCTGGCTGAAAGTGTCTGAATTTAGGGATTATTTGAGACAACAGATTTCCTTCTATTTGGAATTGAATGAGGCATCTGCTCCCTCACCGTCAGCTTTGTGGGATATTCTCAAGGCAATCATAAAAGGGCAGATCATTTTGTACATTATGAGAAGGAAAAAAGACCTCTGTTGGCAATTAGGAGACTTGGAAGGGTGAATTAGGAACCCGCAAAGGTACCACTTCGTGTCTAAAAATTCTAGCTACTCCATCCATTCTCCCCTCTGTGTAGGGTGGGACACAGATTTATCTGATGAGTGGTGAGGGAGGGGGCAATTCTCCCGTCAAAGGCAATGTTGGCAAAAGGGAAAGAGAAAGAAAATTAATCAGGAAAGGATATGCGCATTCCATCTTGGATAACTGACCCAACAACGTATTAGAGAGATTAGGACTCAGGATGGAGAGCAAGGCATGGATCCCTTGGAGGATTAAAGGAAATTTTGCCAATATTTATGCCAGTTTGGTACACTGGAAAACCAGGACAAAAAAATGAATGCTTGCAAATTATTTAACACATATTCATCATCAGAATCTTCTCCCACATATCAGCGGAAGATGATTAATAAAGAAGTAAAAACAAAAGCAACTGGAGCTGAGAGAAGGCACTGCTTTGCACTTTGCAGGTATATAATTCATTTCTGGATGTGACACATGACAGGCAGTGCCCAGATGATGTCGTTTGCTAAGGTAGGACAGGAGGCATGCTCTGAACCACCTGTCCTGGCCAGAACATAGGTGAATGCAGACAGATAAATCTATGCATAGATATGCATACGCACTATTGCATACATGTAGATCTGTGTGCATCCATATATAGTGTATGTATATACTCACATGCATGCACACATCTATACATATAGATGTATAGATAAGTATATTTAGCTTCTTAGTCAAGTGACGCAAACTGCTGCAGCTGGAAATAACACTGTCTGCTCATGATAAGACAGGCGTGTACTTAGACTTATTTATGTGGTAAAAAATGTGTTCAAGGGATGTGAGCTCCCTCAAAGCCTTTTTCGGAGGAGAGGCGAGCAACCTGTGAGACACCTTGGATGCATATTCATCTGGGAATAATTATTCACTGTAAGACTGGTCCCAACATGAAATACCTGGAGGAGAACTTCCTGCTGCAGGATGGGATTCAGGCAGGTGGGAGTGTGTGCCCTGTAGCCTCACTGTGATGCACAGGAGTCCCCAGTGCGTGGTGGGGAAGACTTTTCTGGTTGGAAAGACGTGAGCTGTTCTGTTTAACCTGAGATGGGCAGAAGAAGGCACCTGACCCTGGATGCTGGAGTGCAGGCATATTTATGAAAATATGTAGCCTGAGTTTGGAAAGGCCACTGAACCTTAAGGGAGTTGTTAATTAGTGTTTTCTAATACTTGTATAGAGCCCAAAGACTGACTTAGGAGCCTTCTGTGAAGGTCCTTTTCTGAAAATTATGACCCTTCATTTTGAATGACTGAAACCACAGAATAAAAGTCTAGGACCTCACAGCTCTTCAACTCTGCTTCAACTCTGCACCACTGCCATAGGCATCGGAAGTGCCTCTGTAAACTGGGATGAGGCAGAAGATGGATTGTGCTTTCCCACCACAGAGAGTGTTTGGCACCTCGGCACAATGCAATGCACATAGGACCCTCCCAGAGAGCGAGCAGCAGTGGCTGAACTTTCTTGGCTGAAGCCGGGCAAGTGGCATTGCTGTTGGATCAGGGCAGGTTTTTGGCTCACAGCTGGTTTGGGGAGAAGGAGCAAGTGCAAACGCTGTGCATAATACGTAATATACCCACAGGTCAGTGAACATCGCACATCCTGCTCTGCGACTGCGCTGCAAAGTAGGAGTCTGCTCTTGTTCTCAGCCCAAGAGACTTGCTCTTTAGCGAAAGCTGTGGGGGCTTATGCTGAGAAGGTCTGTGGTGCAATCCCCGGCCTTGGCGGGGATGCCTGGCAGCACCGACGCCGCCCTGAGCCGCTCCGAGCGCTCCCCAGCTGCGGGCGGGAGCCCGGCCAGGGGGCCGGCGAGAGATCCCTGTGCAGGGCTCCCACCGGAGCTGGGCTTTCACACGCTAATCCTCGGGGCGAGGGCAGGGTCTCTAGCTACAGGGTTTTCATTCGGGGATGGCTTGGTTTCAAAGGCAGCTTTTTAGCACTTTGATTGAGGCTCACATCAGTTCTTCATGTTTTATATTAGATATTGCAAGTTATATTAGGAAAGGTGTTTGAAGTTTCTGATTTTTCCCTCGGCCACCTTTAAATCTAATTTCTAATACCTTAGCCACTCTAATGAAGTTCTCAGTAGTTTACATTGTTATTAAACCTCTGTTTGGGGAATATAGTTTTAATCCTCCTTATATACCAAATATAGGTATCGAATATTCATTGTGTAATTGCAATTAAAAAATACAACCCCCAAAGGATCTTTTATATTAATTTAAATTATCCTGCACTTATATTATGGTTTGAAATAACCTATACTGCTACAATGTCTTTATTGAAGACATTTCAATGTCTGTAGTTATACTTAGAACTCCTCCCTGTTTCAGTTAAATCCTGTTCTCTGACACTGTAGCCATGTAGATATAGATTTACAGCAGTATTATATTTGAACCTTTTTTTCCACCCTCTTTGTTCTTTAAAGTCACAGTTGAAATCACTAATTTTGCATTCAGTGTTAGCAAAAGTGGAGTAATTAATCCAGGCAGCTTTTTTATGCATTTGACAAAGCTTCTTGTCACATGAGCTGTTTTCTCTTTATAAGCAGAGGGACAGATTCTTTACTTCTTGCAAGTATCAAGAAAGTCATCAAGATAAATCCCCAAATAACACATTGAAGGACTTTAAAATACAAAATTTACTGTTTACAACTTAAACATGAAAAAAACAATTTATAATCTTCTGCATATAGATAGCATGGTTTGGGACACACTTGCAGTGGATTTCAATAAAGTAAACTGCCAGCAATTTACAAGATTATTCATTTAAGCTAATGTTTGTAGATAATAATACCAGCTTATCTTTAATGTATCTCTCTTGATTCTTACACTGAACATCCTTTACAAGAAAAAAAAAGGGCTTTTGAAGTCTTTAGATGACAAATGTTATATTTACAGATGATGATCTCTGTGTTTGAAAGCTGTGTTAACTGGCATCCTTTCCAAGGGGAAATTCTCAGGTAGAGCCAAGCTTACTGCTATGTAGCAGCTCAGTTACAAAGAAGGGACTCCAGCCCTGCCCTGTGGGAGTCACTACCTGGAGCAGCCACAGCAAGACCCATCACTGGCTTGCAGTCTGCATAGATATGATTGGATATTTTTATTTGAACATTGTGGAAAAAAGCCTAAAAGGTCACATTTCTGCCTGTCACACAGCCCTTTTTGTTTTTACAGCCATAGTAAGTATTAAATGGGGATGCTGTCAAGCATCTATAGGTGGGGCTATCAAGCTCCCCACCTATGTGGTGGTTCTCATCAAGGTTACCACAGCTTGGCTAAAATAGAATTAGCTGTAAAACAAATTCTGAAATCCAGACAATTTTGGTGGAAATTTGTACATGATTTCTGCTGCCCACCCTCACTTTTTCTCGAACTGACAAACTCAAATGGGAAGGCCAGGGGCAAGTTTTCATACTCGCTTCTGTCCTTGTTTTAAGCATGATCCCCAAATATGAGGGAGGGGAAAGGGGACAGGAATGGGAAGATTTGGCACAGTGGAGGAACTGGGGCATTCCTCACTCTTTCTGTGTAACAGCCTGCTTCATATGGTCACTCAGGAGAGGAAGTTGTCCCACCAGTGTCTCCAGAGAGCACCAGCACTCAGGCTGCTTAGGTGTTGTGAGCTAATGGCCTTTGGAGGCTGAGTACTCTTCCCAAGAAGGTATGACAAGGGACTCTTTGGAGCGGCAGCTGCTACCAAAACCATAGTGGGAGTGTTTGAACAACAGTGGGAGAGACCTTCTTCTCTTGCAGTAGAAGGAAGAAGAAGAAGGGAGGAAAGGTAAAAGGAGTTCTGACATGAAAGCCATGTCCATGACTCTTTGTTCCCTATAAAGACCGATGGCAGCAGTACAGCTGAAAAGGAGTTGGAAGCCTCTTGTGACCCCCGGTGCCATCCTTGATTTCTCCTCAGGCTTACAGCTCTGAACCTTCTGGACATCACCTGTGTTAGAACAGGGCCCTGCCAGTCTTATGGTTGAACCTGTTGCAGCACATGGACAGCAGGGACTCCACTTCAATGCTTCATGTCCGGGAAGTCATATTGACCTTCATGTTTCATCTCCTGTCTTTCTGCTGTATGCAGCCTGTGCATCACCTGTCCTTAGCACACAGCTTGACTCCCCAGCCACTCACATGGCAGCTGGAGCCAGGGGACTCCTCCTTTTCCTGGAGTCTTGGTAAGCAAAGCCAGGTGGTGCCGAGGAGTAAAACACAGCTGTTGCAGGTAGGGCGAGGGCTATCAAGCTCCCCGCCTACGTGGTAGTTCTCATCAAGATTACCAGGTAGGAAAGACATCAGTTCAGTGCTGGATGCTCTTGGCCCATTCCATTACTGCCAGAGGATTGGAAGCAGCTTGCAGGTACAAGTAGCACCTTTAATTGAGGGAGTGGAGGAGGTTGTTGGCCTTTCTACTCTTTGTGTGGATCAAGACTGTAAGTGGCAATTCACACATCTCTGTGATTGTCTGCAACGGAGTTAGTCAGAGCTCTTGACAAGATGAGACCTCACCTTGCCTGTGCCTCCATGTCCTTCCACAGCCCTAACTGAAGTTGGAACCATGGTGGTTCTGGTGCCAATGACCCCACTGACTTGCATTTTAACATTAAGGTTGTCCCTGGGTGTCCTTTTGGGAAGACTCTTGCCAGGCTGGTTTCTGTGGGCTCCCTGTCTGCAGGAGTTACTCCATGGAGGTTAGGCAGAGCTGGGTTTATGGTGACAGTCCTGGGGAGCATTTTTCCAGGGAGCTCA
Organism: Dryoscopus gambensis; assembly: GCA_013389985.1. Classification (NCBI taxonomy): domain Eukaryota; kingdom Metazoa; phylum Chordata; class Aves; order Passeriformes; family Malaconotidae; genus Dryoscopus; species Dryoscopus gambensis. The sequence goes on from WEIT01028890.1 coordinate 82,823, forward strand.
GGGGTGTGGGAATGTTCTTTAATTGCCAAACTTGGCATCACTTCCTCGGGGGCTGGGTCTCAGCTTTTAAATGGTCTCAGCACTGCAGGTTCACTGTCCAAAATTGTACCCATATTTCTTTTATCTGCAGTTGTCTTATCTTCATCCCCATCACTGATTCCATGCACAGACAAGCATTGTTAGTACTGTAAGAATTAATCACATACTGTTCGAAAAAAAAATTGACATTTGCATTTCAAAACTCTTACCAATTCTAAACATTTATTCTACAAAACTTGGAAAGATTATAGTTCTGTTTCAAATTATTCCAGCACCGTGGGCATTGCCACAGAATGTAAAATTACAGAACATATGAGACTGAAACCTGACACCCGTTCTTCCCTGTTGTGAAGTGTTGTTGATGAAAAATACACTAGTTTGAAGAAAAAAAATTACATAGGAGCATGACCTATTCCCAAAGCAGCTAGCCAAATTCAGTCATGTTTCAGAGAGAGCTGCATATGTAAATAGAGTAGGGGACACTTCTTCAAATACAGTCAAATTGGTTTAAAATAGTAAGAAAACATGAAATATCTCCTACAGAATAATCTCCTGATGCTACTGCAAGGAAGTTCAAAGTGCTAGCAGAGAAAAAAAAGGGCAGGATACTGTTTGTATGTGTATCTCTTCTGTAATCAAAACAACACAGAATTTAGTGAACTCAGGTTTTATTGCTATTAAAATTCTTCTTCCTTTAAACATTTTCCAACTAGACATTTTTAAGTTTTGTACTCAAAGAGATGACTTTTGCATGAAATGAATAATCTACTCAGACATTTCAGTACTTTAAAATGATCTAGAAAAGACGGTGAGACACAGGTTGAAAGGAGCATTTATATAGACGTGACATGAGTGAACGTGGAATTGAATGTAAATACAATTGTATTAAATATAAGTATAAACATAAACATAAATATAGGTATGCAATACATGTCATTAAAAAAACCTCATCTGTGTATTTGCACATATACATGTGTATATTTTGCTGCACGCACACACACACTGATGTATCTATGCAACGCTTTCATTTGAAGACTCCAAAACGCTTCAGAAAGCTGAGTATTGTGCTTTGCTGCTCTCATTTTACAGATGGGGATGTTAAAGTGCAGAGAGGTTACATGTGCAAAACACATTGCTTTCTTGGATGTAATAACCAGTAAGTGAGTTCCCATCTAGCAGAGGAACTGCCTCTGCCACCTTCAGCAAGCCACCTGTTGCTTTTGAATGGAGAATTAGCCATTTTGGTTCAAGCATTTCATCTTCCCATTCCAGCTACTAGTTTTCACTCTACCTGAAGAAAGCAGAAGCCACAAAGAAGTTTTGACATGTTTCAAACAGAGTAGCCCACTCTTTAGAAAAACAAGCCTAAGCTCACATAGTAAACACCATTAATTTCCGAGATCTGGCCTAGGTCCTGCTTCTCACCCATGCAGCATTTAATTCCCTTTCTAAATTTCTTCTTTATCTATAAGTAAGTAGGAGTGTTATTTGAGTAAGGAATGAGCAAGAGCTGTAGGCTTTAGCCTTTGAGTTGCAGAGATGAAATAGTTTACACTCACAATATGTTGTATTATTTGAAACAGGGAAATAATATTTTTCAGTGAAAATTAAATTTAAAACATATGTTGACGATCATCCACATCTTTCTTTCACAAAACATTGCATGTTCCTGAAGGTCCTTATTTCACAAAGGTTGGAGAATTTTAATTTGATTCCATGAACTGTTCATTTAGTTTTCTTTCTCTGATTTGTTTTGCCTCTTGGTCTTTTTTATCAAATCACCTGGACAGATAAAAATTAGCTGTCCTACATGGCCAGTTCTGGAGCACGCATGTAGCATGAAGCCCTCAAAAATCTCAGGGCTGCAGAGGTGGCATCCCCTTGCACCCAAGCTTTTATACTGATCTGCTTGGTGGTCCACCGAGGCGTCCAATTTTAAGACATAATTTTGCACATTCTCTGCCAGCAATGTCTGGGGAACAGCGATAAAGGAGAATCTCTCCACCACCCATATGGGCTGCCTTTGCTGTAGAGCATGAAACCCTGGCAGACCCCCCATCTCCTTATTCCTTCTTCCTCTTTCACACCAAAAATGCTCTTGGAGAAATTTAATTTTAACTGTTTCTTCCTCACATTGTAAAGCAAACACTGCTACAGATTTCTATGCTGGATGATCTACTGCTCACAGCAGCCCAGCTTCACTTCCCTCCCATTTGGGGTGGCTAGGGCAGAGCTGAGGTGCACAGTAAGGTCTGTGGTGGACCTCAAGGTCCACTGAGGACCAAGCGAAAGTCTCAGTTCCCCTGAGCCTGACCCCTACAGCCCCTGACCCCGTCCTTCTCTCAGGTGTTTGCTTCTAGGGACTTCAACCTGGGCTGCTCACCCCACAGCCTCCTGTTAACCCCAGTCCTTCACCACTTTTTCTTCACTGCTGCCCATTCTTGCTTTCCAGACTCCTTCTCCCAGTCAGCCCTACTTCCTTCTGGCTCCTAGCCCACCTGTCTTGAGCCATGTCCACATCTGGGATGAACATGGTTGGAGCCTTGGAAAGAAAGAGCAGCTAGAGGGGCCAGCAGGACCTGCCTTATGGGTAAGTGGGAAAAAAAATCTTCCAGGGGCTAGGTGGTAGTGGGGTCAGGGGGAACAGAAAAGAAGTATGAACTTTACCTCAAATCTGGTGGCAATCAGAAGGACCTTGATACTAGAGGTCATGAGTCTAACTATGGCAAGATTAAGGTTTTAATAATGCTGACTGTCAGTATTTAAGGTGGTGGATGTGCAACAAATGCTGGATTAACTCCAAACATTTCTGTAAAACACTTTTGGTTTTATCCCCTTTACAATAGTTACACTGGTATTTTGCTGAATAGTATGCTCCTCAGTGGTGCCAGATTTATAAAGACATTTAGGTGCTCCTTCCCACTGATTAAGGAAGTAAAACCCTAAACTGGTTTAAAAATCGGCCCTTGGGAACTGCCATGTGTGTCTGGGCACCCGAAGCACTTTAAGATTTATGGCATATAAAGACCCAGCGAAGATCAGAGAAATTCTTTGCCAAACACAAATGGCAATGAGACATACTTTGAACTGTCAGAAGTACTGCCTTTAATTTTCTTCTGTAAAGATCAGTATCAATGGAGAATATACTGAGTCTGGGTTTGGGTACCAGTTCTGCAAATCTGGTCTGATGCTGCTGCCATGAGAGCAACTGTTGTCCCCAGCAGAAGCCAGACCACATCTAAACAACTTACTCGGTGAGACATTGCAGTGGCTTACTTGACATATATCTTCTCTGGTTTCCGTGGGCTCAGGGGAGAAGTGAAACCTCATGCCCACAGAGCAGCAGAGAACTGGATTGCAGCTGGGCTACAGGCACTGTGTGCCAGTCAGTGTGCTCACCAGCAGTCCTTCAGCCTTTGGCTCTAACTGGAAACTTGGGCTTCTTGTGCCTAGATGGTAGTGTTGGGGTCTCTGAGATACACCCATTTATCTATATCAAATGGGAAGATGGAAACAAAAGACGCTTCAAGATATCTGAGTGATTGTTTCTGTTTGATCTGATTAAATGTGTTAGAAGATGTTACAAGCAAAAAAATGGCCTTTTCAAACACATTCAATTTGTTTGAGTCCATTGGGCTTACAAGAATAAATAAAACCTCTCTTAATGCTTCATAATATCAATAATACCCCTGAAATTATTCTGCACTTAATGAGCAATTTAAGAGCATTAAATGCTGTGAACAATCAATTTTCTGGGTATTATTGTGCTTCTGTTTATAAATGTCTAATTATATAGGTCAGACTTGCTTGTAGCCTGTTACGTTTGGTAGCCAACTGCAGACCTCTGACTCAGCACAGTAAAAACCAATTCCTTTATAAACCTCTCCCAGAAACAACAGCCACAGCAGAGTTCCCATACAACTCTCCAGGTTTTTGCTTTGCTGTCAGTACGTGGCCCCCACCCGTGTCCCCACAGCCTCGCTGCTGCGCACGGCAGCCCCTCCACGCACAGGTAATGAGGAAGGCAGGGCTGCACTGGGGAGGGGAGCACCACACGCCTTGGCAAAGGTTTCCCATAAAGATCTGTCCTCTAGCTGCGGATGCAAACTCAAGCTGGTCGCGCACACAACTCCAGCATGCCGAGCCCACTACCCCTCGGCACAGCCAAATGTTTCAGCAGCTGCCCTTTTGTCCTGTTTCTTAAATAAACAAAGAACAGATACAAATTAATGACCTAAATTTATGGCAAAACACACTGCCTTCCCAGAGCAAATAGCCTTAAAAGAACAGATGTTAAAATAGCATTTTGTACTCAGGGAGAGAAAACGGCTACCGTGCAAATGGAAAGCTCAGGATGTGTAGAAAAGAGAAGCTAAAGCATCTAATTGTGCCACGCTGCCTCCCGCTACACCACAAACCCCGTAACCTTCTGATGGTGCCTTGCACAGAATAATTATCCTCCCTGGGGCATTCCCCATCCCTTCTTGCCTCCTCTTACAATCCCAGTAAACTTCGTCCTTTTATTCCTTTATGTTCCTTTTGGAGATGAAAAGAGCAAAATGATCATTTTGCCAGCACGTTAAACAGCGACTGGCAATCCGGCGCTGTAATCCTCAATGTAATTTAGCCCGGAAGAATTGTGCTCCCGCAACGCATCATCTCAACAAACCATTCCTTTGAATTACCTCTTTGTTTTACCCTGAAGGGTGCATTCATCATGCAGGAGAGATTATTTCTCACTAATTTTTTTGCTGAGACTTATCTTGCCAACACTTATAGTTAGGCAATTGTTAATGATATCCATGTGGGAAAAAAAAAAAGTAATTAAGATGGATAGAGGCTTTGGAGAGGGGTAGTTATTTTGTTATTTATTTATTATTTTTGCACAAAAGCAGAGGGAGACACAATCATGCACAGGAGTTGAACGTGCCTTTCGGGCGGAAAGCAGTCTCTGCCATCCAGTGCCGGCAAAGGCAGGAGCGAGCAGCACTGGGTCATGGTGAGAGGAATTAGAAGGCATCTCTGTTTCCCGCCCAGCAAGTGCATTCTGTTTATACTACACCACATTGTATTTCTAGTCTTACTCAACATTTTAATATACATTTTCTTGTCAGGCGTCTTGGCAATCGGGTACACGACTTGCAAGATGGACTGAGAATTCCACAGGTGGACTGATTAGTGGGTGGCATTTCTGAGCTCCAGCAAGCTGTTAGCATTATGTCTGTTTGCTTTAGGTACAGATGTGAAATGATTTGACAGTCAATCTCAAAGTGTGTGTGAGTACTTGGGCTTTTTTTTCTTCCTTTTTTTTTTTCCACTTCTTGGTATGTCAAACTCTTCTTATAATACAATCCTCATCCGTCTGGTTGTCCATTGAAAAAGCATCCCCCCCTTATCCCCCTCCTGTAGCCAATCTGGATGAGTCATGCATTATTCAGGAGATATAATTTGTAAGTGTCAGAAGTGGCTTTGGTTTTTTTTCCTGTTCGCTCATTTGAGGACCACAGCTGTCATGACCAAGAGTCCTTGCCGGGCACGAGGGTTATCCCACCGCAAAGGCGAATTGTTTCCTGCGGGTAACTTGTCCGAATGCAAGTTTCCTTAACAAAGCCGTAGTCGTAAGCAAATGGTGTTTGACAAGTGGAATTTTCTGTTGACTTGCTCATTTCATTTCCTTCTTTTGGCAGAAACACTTGGAACTTGATTTTCTTGCAGTTACTATGAGCCCAGAATAATAACTCCTAAATCAACACTGAGGAGGTGGAAAGGTACAACAACACAAACACTCAGTAACAGTCAGGACAGCGACATGGAAATATGAGTTGACATGCAGAATAACCACAAGTGGTGCATAATTTATTGATTGCACCTTGTCATGGGAATGATGAGCTCTCAGCTAGAGGAATTATATTTTATATATTTCACAACTTTGGGGAAAAATATAAATATTATATATACAAACTGCATATACAGTAACTAATGGATAGAGCAAGATTCCTATTTCCAGTTAGTGAAAAAATTATGTGCATCACAAGGCAATGTTTTCTGGAGCCGGGTAAGCCCAGGAGAAGAGAGGCAGGAGGGCGGTGAAGGGGGATGCAGTTCTGTAGCATTGCTTGGGTGTTCAGGTGGACATGGTAAGGTTAGAGCCACTCCAGTCTCAAAATTTCCTTAATGCTGGAAACCAACTGTATTGTATTGTAAACACTGGATTTAAAATTGCTTTACATTTAAATATAATATTTCAGTTCCAAAGTATTATATACATGAACTTGCAAGAAAACTGCAGCATGAAGCAGTGTGTGGAGAACAGCAAACTACCCTGGAAAAGCAGGGTAAAAGGTCTGAGAAGTGTCTATTTCTTATCACCTTTCAAGCTTTCAACCAGGCAGACCCTTGAGCCTCCCCAGCTAGGTACAACCCAACAGCTTCTTTCTCCTTTCCTCATCCTATTTGTTTTCAGCACCAGGAGAGCTGCTTTGCTCCCAGGCTGGGGCTGCCCCTCTTTCAAAGCTGTTGCTGTTTTCTCCTTGTTTTCCTCACTGGGTAAGCAGGGCACCAACTGAAGCAGACTGTTCCCTGTCTCTGGCAATCACACAGCCAGAAGAGAAGACACAGCCGCAGCACTGTTTGCTGAAGGACGGTGGCTGAGTCTCAGGGTGGGCGATCGACAAGAGAAGCACACACAACTAAGGACCACCGTCTGCTCCACCAGCAGTACTGACTTGACTGAATGGTTGAAACCCATAAATAAATGAGAAATCCAAGTGTTCACCCTACACAGGTTTCTTCCAACAGGAGCAGACTAACAGGTTAACCAACTGAAAAATCAGCTTCCACTACTTAAAATTAATTGATTTTTCCTCTTTCTTCATTGAAAAAAACTGTAAGTGCTTTGATTTCTGCTGATTACCTACTACAGCACTTGAGTTACCACCCTGGAGTCAAAGCTTTCTCCAAGTAGAAAAGCTGTTTCTCCAAGTGCCTCTTTTTCAGTGCTATGAAGAAACATGTCAGAGGAGACACGGCAATGCACTCCAAATGAGAAGCAGGGGCTCGGCTCAGTACTTGCTGGTATCAGCAACAGATTTGTCTATATCACCTTCTGCAGCTAGGAAAGTTGCTGCCGTGCATTTGCCATTTAAGTTGTGAGCTGGTTTCATGCTGCTTAAGGAACAGCTTAAGTTGGAATAAAAGCAGCTTCATGGGAAGAAAGCAGTAACAAAGCCTTGGGTACCACAAAATCACAGCAGAAAAGTGCTCCTCAGTGTAGCTAAAACGAAAGAGCCTTCAGCTGAAAGCTGCTGGTCCTGCCCAAGAGAACAGCAGCTGCTGCCTGGGTGACATGCACTTTGGTTTAAATGTGCTCAGGGTCCACCCTGACTCTGACACACATTTTGCTTTATTTTCTCCCTTCAGACCCAGAAATATGTTTACCACCCTGCTCCAGACGATATATATCTCACCATTTCCCATGATTTACAATTAAATCTTGTCTCACAAGTGGAAATAATTTCTGAACTGTTTATAATGTGAATGTGATGGAGACCTATGACTAAATATCTCATTTATTATTTTGCATTAGTCTTCTGACTTTTTATGAGGTTTCTCTATGTTATAAATAGAGAGCACTTCTGTTAAGCACATATTTCGGGTGACCTTCTCAGAATAAGAAATTACCAGGCTGAATGCACCCAGATGTGAATCACAATGAGAATGTGGAGGGCTGCAAGAATAAGCAAAGGCCACTGTGCAGATGCCGCTGAGGGCTGCAGGGAGGGAAGCAGGGTGGGAGGACACAGCCTCCCCCGCTCCGCGGCCGCTTCAGAGGCACCCGACGAGCAGCCAGCAGCAGCTGACTCACCTCGGCGGCTGCCAGGGGTCTCTCTGGCAGAGATAAATTCCCTGTGAGAACCGGTCTGCCTTCCTTAAAGCAGAATTATTGAGTTGCTGGGTAGGGAGGTGCATTGAGTGGATCCCCAGGAAGGCGGGTGGATGTGGGCGGCAGGGCTTTGTTAAATGCCCAGGCTTCGCCCCGCTGAGCCCGTGGCGTCCCTGGCGTGTGGCTGGAGCCCAGCTCTCTCTGCTCAGCGCAGTTGTCTCTTGCTGTGCTGCTTATTCACACATCCCAGCTCGCTCCGTCTAGCTGCCTGGGTACCGATGCCAGGGAAGCTGAAACACCACAGGCTCTGCAAGCCCACCCAGACCATAGGCTCCAAAGTGCATACTGCTGCCTCTTCCTCTGAAATTAATATCTCAGCTCGCTAAATTAAAGCAAGCGGGGTTTCACCCAGGCATGTTGTGATCACACCTCCAACTTGCAATACAGATTTACCATGTAAACTGCTAAGCAAGGTACAGTGCTTTCCCAGCAGGAGAAGACAATGTCTGCCTGCAAGGAAAAGGGTGGGAGAGCAAGGCTGCAGAGCCCTTCTCCAAACAGCTCCGGGGCACCTGTCCACACCAGCACAGAAGACCCGGAACATGGAAAGGAAGCTACATGAAGAAAAATGTTTCTCACCTGAAGTGCACTAAAGTCAGAGGCACAGAACATGCTTTATAAAGATGACAGAAGCCACCACAGCTGAGCAAGGTGATGAGGCACGGAGGTGGAGCACAGAGCAGGCCAGTGCCAGGGCTGAGCCCTGACTTACAAGCCCACTGCTGCAGAGGAGGCTTTCTCAGCATGTCCCAACAAAAGGAGTATTTTAGGATTTTTGTGCATCTGTGCAGAGCTCAGAGTTTGCAGGTGGGTCGTTTCTTCTGCCCAGCCCCTTGCTGCGACTCTGCTGAGTGCTCTTCAAGGCAGCTTTGTCTGCACCCAACGCACTGCTGAGGCTGTTGGGTTTTTATTCTTTGCTTTTAAATCAGTAGACTTGTTACCATCTTTTAAAAGTGTGAATAGCTGCAACAGAAGCCATCAATTAGCACAAGCAAACAGGGCCAAAGTCCTTCCTTCCTCCTCCCCCACAGCATATTGTGAGGAGAGCTGTGCTCTTCTACTTGGGAGGCTGCTGGAGAGGCTCTGAAGTTGAGCGGTCCCACTGCCGCCTTTGCATCTGCTCTAGGACGGACAGTACGCACAGTGCTCAGAGGGAAGCAGGATGGGCTTTCGGCACTGGCACCACGACAACGGGAGCGAGACCAGCTCAACAGCAGCAGCAAAGGAAGGCAATTTTTTTCCTCTTTCTGTTCCAGAGAGCCTTCCAGGGCTGGGGGAGGTTGCCAGAGGTTGCCTGGGTTTTTTCAGTGCCATTCCCCCTTCCCAGTATTCAAGAAGCTACGGAGGGAAGCCCCTCCAGCAGCTTTGCTTAATTACTCTGATCTATGGAGAGGCTAGAAAAGCCTCTCTGCTGAATAGTTTGCAAACCGGACTCTGCGTGCCAGAAGATTTCTGTTGATTAGATGATGCAGAGTATTAATTAGAATATAGATTATATGCAGGGGCTTTACCATAAGTTTGCTGCCATTTGGTCTGGGCATGTACATTTCTTGCCACATTGCTTTTTCTCCCAGAAAAGCAGTCTCATGGAGCCAGCCTGCCTCCTAACACAGTTCACATCCAGCAAGGAGGAGGCTGACTGCATTCTCGGTTGTGAGAGTGCTATTCCTTACCAGGCTGGTGAAGGATGCTAAGAATTACTGTAACATTGACCAAACCCCACAGAAATGCGTAGCTTGTGGGTGAGCCCTGCCCCGCCTGCCCAGCCCCTCAGCTGGTGCCACCATGCCGCAGTCAGACGAGTCCCCAGCCAAACCAGACATGGGAAGCGTAGTCAAGTGGCCACTGATTTAAGTGCCAGCATACACTTGGCACGGGCTGCCCTGCGTCCCTTTTCAAGCCACACCAAATGCAACCTCCAGGGCGGGAGAGTTGTTCCAGCCACTGATTACTTTGTGTTTGCTGGGGCCCTGGGATTTGCTTATCTAGTTCCCTTGGGCCACACTTGGAGTGGCTCTTTCCAAGTGCAGAAGGACATCTGGGATGCAGTTACTACTGAAAAAAATATAATAATTTTTCAGAGCACAGGGCAGATCAATGACCTGTCTCACCTGCTGCTCTTGCTGACAGCCACAGGTCCTTGAGAGCAAGGTACCTTTACATGCTCTTCCAAGAACAGGTACCTTGTGGTACAGTGGTATATTACCCATGCTTGGAGAAAATTTTCTAGTGCTTATGTGTCAGTAAATAGAAATTACAGTCTCGTAGAGAGTGAACAGAAGCACTGGCTTATCTCTGCTGTGGTATTCACTGCCTTATATACCTCTAATGTGCTCCTCTTCCTTATCCTATTTCTAAATTAAACAGTCATTCTGTTTTTCACATCTCTCATTATATATAGAGGTCTTTCCATATGTCTAACATTTTTTTGAGTCTCAATAAATCAGACCATGTAACATGCTGATTCACAGAAATCTCACGTTCTGTAATGACCCAGCCTTTGAAATCTGCCTGCATTTAGAAAGATCTGGATCAGATTTTGACTTATCAAATTTTATCTGACTACCTCTTAATCAGAGATTGCTAGGATTGCTTTCAAGTAAGATTTGACCTCAAGCTTTCACATTTGATTCAAACTCAAGCTTATTAAAACCAGCAACTTTGTTCAGCTCTTTAAAAGGAAGATAAACACTGATGTGTTTGCAACTTGGAAATGTCTTGCCATTTCCCTCGATCACAGCTCATTTAAAAGCAGGCAAACTGGCCACTGCCCCTTCCAAAATACCACCTTCATATCCAAGAGCCGCTCTGCCTTCAGATGTTACCAAAGCCACTTCAGCCTCACAGACATCACACTTCTGCAGTGCAAAGTAGTTGCCTTGCTGTGCTAGAAGAGCTATTGGCAGCCCCTCACTGGGTAGCGTGGGAGATGCTGAGGTGGACAGCCATGGTGTCCCTGCTGGTCCTGGGTGTCCACTACCTCCATGTCCAGTGCAGTTGCAGGTAAGGCATTTCTGGTCCCATGCACAAATGCAGCTCTCTGGAAAACTGGCCAAGTGAAATGGCATCTGTTTTGCTTGGTGTTTGCAACCAGAGATACTCAAAAGCCGTCTGGACCCGGTCCTGGGCAGGCTGCTCTGGGGGGCCCTTCTTGAGCAGGGGGTTGGACCAGCTGACCTCCAGAGGCTCCTTCCAACCTTAACCCTCCTGCGATCTCTGGTGCTGTGGTAACACATCAGCCTCCCCTCCTTAGCTGGTCACAGCAACTTAATCATCAACCAGCACTGCAGAGCCATGTATGCTGCAGAGCCGTTGTGGGTCTGCAGCACAGGTTCCCTGCAGGGAGGAGAGCTGTGGCCTGAGTGCTGCTGAGAGCTCAGGCTCTGCCCCAGTCAGGACACCTCCTGCCCCTCAGGATTTACTGCAGGTCAGCACATCTGGGCCAGAAACAACACATCCGTCACATCCTCAGCTGAAAATCGGCTATTACTGAACCTGACACGTTTCAGAGTTACACACAGGTGAAAAAGTTGAACTGCTGTAAGTGTAGCTTTGCCTGTGTCCACACATAATGCAGTGCCGTGGTCAGACATTGATCGTACTGGGGCCACAGAGGCATTTCAGTGACACATTCCTGCTCACGATACTGCACCTCCCCATCTCATTCAGGATGTGGAGTTGCAGAGGGCACTGACTCGCAGGCCACTCCCATATTTTCCATCATGCAGTTCATTGAAAAAATTTTACATCTCACTACTTTTGCTTGTAACATTAACCATGAGGGGTTGTTCCTCCCCTGCATTGAGGTCCCTGCACATTCATCACCCTCTGCTTTTTCCCTGTGACCCGAGTGTTCAGATCAGCATATGACAAAAACTTTCCAAACCTAGGAGGTTTCCTATGTGTTAATCCTCCAGCTACTCTACAGTGCAACCCACCCTGACTTCCACGCTGCTTCGATGTAAAAAGTGCCTTGGATTGTTTCATTGTTGACACTCTCTACCTGTTGGCTCTTTTTACATTTTGCACACCAGTGGATTTATTTCCTGCTTGTCTTGGCCCCACATCCTACTCATACCAATTATTTCAATCTTCTTCACACACCAGTCCTTCAGCCCCATCGTAGAAGCCCATTTGCTCTTTTAGAAAAGAGAACTCTCTATTAACTGAAATAAATTGCATTCACTTTTACTGGCCGCAGATTGCCACAGTCACTGGCTTGAGTTCATCTTTATGTTCAGGCAACGGATTTGTGTGGTATTGAAAGGTTTTGATCTCTTTTCTGGGAGGCTGATCATTGAGCTCTAACACAAAGCTCTGGTTAAACACCGTCCCTTTACTGTTTTTAAACACGGCTAGGACTGGAGACGGGACGGTTCAGTGCTTGGGACACCGAGAGGCAACGCAAGGGACTGTGCTGCAATCTCTTTCCTGGCACCAGCTTCCTGCAAGGCTTGGAATGGTCACTTGATCTCTTTGGCTCTGAGTGCCCCAGAAAGGGCTCGCCAGCACAGTTCCACCACCCAAACACAGCTACAGCCCATTGCAGCAGGCGACGGCTTTTTCTCGGACATCCTTGAAAAAACCCTGTTCCCCGAGTGTAATGCTCTAACCCAGGGGAGGAATGTTACATCCCTCTAAATTCAGCCCCCATTATGCTGCGATCAGCAGAGGTACCGTGACAAGGGACACAAACTATTTCAAATCATTTCTACTTCTGTAGCTTGCCAGGTTTGCATGGAGAAGTTTTGCTGGCGTAGCCTGGGCCAATGCATCTCCGAACCTTATGTACGAGGGACAATAGGCAATCCAGGCCTCACAGACTATTTAAGAATAAACTCCAGACTGTGAGCTGCTCAGACATCTTGGTTGTCGACTGCATATAGGTGCCATCCTAAAACTGTGAAACTGAATACCCTTAATTTAAAAATTCATGCCCAGATCTGTGCTTTGCCCTTCATCCTTGCATTTACAGAAGGCTAAATTGAGATCCCAGATTTTACATCCAAACGCTGAAATGTTCACAATTCAAGCTCCTGCGAAGGCTTACAGACAAGCACATTATAAAACTGCATCGTGTAAACTGTTTATGTGCTGAAAGAAAGCCAGGCATTTTCCTAATGACAAAGAAATTGTTCTCTCCTCTGATAGCTGAAAGAATTCCTCTAATGACAATAAACCCCGTCTTTTGCAAATTTGCTTTGGGTAGATGGCAAGATTAAAGAACAACCAGCCCAGCTATGATTTTTCAGATTGCATAAGTACCTTAAAAAGATGTTCATTATCTAAAGTGAAGCCTCTTCCCTAATTGCAATGCCACTATTATGCGAGATTAATTTTTTTTCCCAAACCCTCGTAGACAGTAAAACCATGTTTTAGCCTCAGGAGTGAGCCTTGCTTGGAGAGGTAGTGCTTGCTAACAGAGATGGGGGCAGGTGTGGGTCCCCCCCGATGGCTGCCTGTGCTGTGCTGCGAGGACCGCTCTGCTCCTGTCCTCACCTCACCCCGTCACATCCAATCTGCTGCCCCAAATCGCAAATGGGAATAAAAAGAAGTGCAAAACCCTTGACTGGGAGGCGGTTGCAGAAAAAGCTGAGGCTGACACTGAAAACCAACATCTCCGACAACTTGCACACACCAAGAAATATTTGTTTGTTTGCTTCGACTCCCGCTCCTCCTGTTCATTCAGGCCCTGGTATCGTGCCAGGGCCTGGCCACATGTCCCATCCCGGTGGGATAGGACACCCCGCCGGAGGGGAGCAGCCGTGGCTCCCGCTCGCTGGCAGCCAGGCGATGCGATAGGTCACGGGCTGGGAAAAACTGGGAGTTTTGCCGTCACCGCGACGAGTTAGGCACAGGGGAGGCTGCCGACATCCCTGCCCAGCCACCGCGGTAGGCAGGGGAGCAGCCTGCCTGCACGGAGGCTTTTCTTCCTGTGGCGATAAAGGTGGAGACAAAGCGTCTTTCATGCCCAGGTGCGTCAGACGGAACTATTCCCTGGGCCAAAAGGGCACCCATCGCATCGCTGGGAGCAGGGTGGCCGCAGCACCCCAGGGCCGCTCCCATCTCCGCGGGGCACAGGCACAGGCAAAGTTTGCACCGAGCCCCCGATAGCATTTGTGCCTGCCCTTATCCAGGCTCCCGGTTGCCGCCTCCATCAGCACATCGGCTCTTTGGTGCCCCTCAACTCTCCCACATTTGCACGTGGCTCTCAGCGTACAAAAGGGGCTCTGGAAAGAGACTGTAACCCCCTCCTATCAGCTTTCAGAGAATCAGTGTTATTTGGGTAAAAATTTGTGAAGGTTTCTGTTTCCCTTTGAAAGACCAAAGTATAACATATGCATCCATACATACACTTGAAATTGCTAGGAACTCTGTAAACCTTGTCATTTTAATCCTGTTATATGGTTTATATTTAATTGGTTGCTAGTGAGAGATGAAAATTTCACAGATCTCCTAAAGGAATGAATATTGTTAATCAGCTCATTTAGTGAGGGAAAAGGATATGCGTCCGCTCTCTAAACCAGCATTTCACAGCGCCGCACAGGTTCCAGTTACTGCAGGAGTCAGTTACCCCTCAAAAAAAAAAAGTCGAAAATTAATCCAAAGCTAAATCAGTGACATGACTGTATACCCATTACATTCCACTTAAATGCATATGTTTACAATATCTTTTAATAATAATTATTATTAAACATAGTAAAATACTTCCAAACTTGGCTCATGGCATCGTTGTACTTCTAGTGGAAAAAAAAAATTATCTGAAGCCCTGTCAATATGCCACTTCCTCCTCCCCCATCTTTTAACAGAAGCAGCCTCCAGTGAAATAATCCAAGCTGTGTTCAAGAAGTTGGCAAGTGGGTCCAATTAAATGTGGTTTTAGTGTATTCTGGCATTTGCATATCTAGTTTGCCAAGAAGTAATGTTTTAGAAAAAAAAACCCCACACCGTAAAAAAACCACACAAAAAACCCCTGCGTTGGTCCAGACAGAGAGTGGATGGTGTGATGCATCAATGAACCTTGTCCCACGAATCACAGTGGTTTAAATGAATAAATAAATAAATATTTTTTGTCTCATCTATTGCCCCTTTTTGGCTAACAGGCTTTACAATAATCTGAATGTCCAGTAGAAGAAAACACACAGAGGGAATATTAGAAAATTAATACAGCAGAAGAAAAACCAGCTTTAATATTTAGTGAATCATTAAAAAACTTAAATCACAATGACCTTTATTTAACGGAAATATTTAATGCCTTAGCAGAGCTGTTCTCCAGATAAACAGTGATTAAATAAAGCGGTCCATCAAAACAGCGCCTGTTCTCCAGGACGCAACACTGAGAAGTCAATCGTTGTTTGTGAACGATTGCTCACTGCTGCTGCGAGTGGCACCTCGGTTTTTTGTGGCTCCTTGTCCTCCCCTCATGAGAATAACTGCAATCACCTCCCTGGTACCCCAGCCCCCCTTTTTCCCTCTGCTGGTGGGTTATGTGCAGACCCCTGGGCGTGGGAGCTCTAATGTCCCAGTGCCCCCAGGCCACACCTTTGCCATCGTTGTGGGATGCCATCGAGGGGCCACAGGTGCAATCCCTCACCTTATTCATCACTCCAACCCAGAGAAAAACCTCAGCATAGGAAGGATATTTGGAAAAAAACTCCACCCAAAATCCTTGCAAACCCTAATTCTCCACAAGGCTAAGCGTAAAATGATGTTTAATGTATACTGGCCATTCCTTTCACTCATTTATTCCATAGCCAGGACAACCTTGCTACAAAGCAAGGAGAGTTAATTAATAAAACGAGGCAGCGTGGGGTTATATGGAATCTTTAAAGCCTTTATCAGTTTGCCAGTCCATTAGCGGGGCTGCATTCTCCGCAAACTCCCTGCTCCAATATGTGCAGCAGAGCAGTTAATTTCTTTTGGACTCAGTCTATGGCACCAAGCTGTTTTTTTTTTTTTCCATCTTTATCCAAACAAACTATTAAATAATCAACAAATAAGAATATTTAACCCAAAATAATGAGAGGAACGATCGCTCGCCTAAAAACTATAAATTAAAGCTATCCAGTCACAAAAGAAAGTTGAGTCATCCATTAAGCAACAAAGGAGAAGGAAAAAATAGATCTCACTCGGATGTTTTTGTGGCATTGGTTGGCTTGCAAATGTGCCCAAGCCGAGGCCCCAGTAGGATGGACGGCTGGAGACCGAAATTACTCCGAGACCATCATCAGGCAAGAGTTCCCAAAATATTAGAGTATGCCCCAAAAATCAAGTAAACAAAAAGGTGAGGGCCACTGTGTCCCTCTCTCTGACCAAAGTGTAGGGTAGGACCTGTCGTTTGGAGCCGGCTGTGGAAAGGGAGCCCTCACCCAGGAGCAGCACATGGCCCAGAGAAATGCCCCGTGCGGCTGTGACATGGCAAAGCCCAGCCGCACTGAGGGGTCAGGCCACCCTGCACTGGTGCCGCAGCATTCTCACCCTTCACCAAAAGGCTGGGGAAGGGGGTGATGAAGGGATCTCCCTGGGTTGCTGCCACCCCATGGGGCCAGGCGTGCTTCCCTCTCCTTCCCCATGAGGAGAGCCACAGAGCCAGGAACCTGCCACCAGCCTCTGTACTGACTTGCCCGGCCTTGCTGACCATTGCCCTGTGTGGCTGCTGCAGGCTCAGGCAGCAGCACTTTCCAAGGGACTGCGATGGAAAGTAAACCCCAATTTTAGGAGCAAACTCCCCTCCCTGTTCCTTCCTTCTCCTCATCACNATTTCCAACCCCCCAGCTGTATTTCTCAGAGTAGTTTTCTTGTGGATGCTGTGCTAACAAGATGCTTGACAGGCACCAGGCTGCACGCTCACAGCCACGCTGCCGACTGCCGAAATTCACAGCCCGCTTCCACACGGCACAACGGGAGAAAGCCTCCTTCGTGGCATGTGCCCGGGATGGCAAACCGGTCTCCTAGGGAAAATGAGGCTGGGGAGGTGGAAAGGAAATGGGGCAGTTGCAGGAATGTGCACATAACCCGGAAAAATGCTACAGCTGAAGTCATTAGCCCTTCCTTATTTTTCTAAATAAATAGCGTAGACACAAACCAGGGGTTCCAGCAAGTGCCCACTGAAGACCTGCAAGTATCTCAGAAGAACCTGTGATGGAAAAAACACTTCCATAATTAGCTTAATTTCTGCCCAGAACCCAGGGATGAACTTTTATTTAACCATACTCCTCCGGTGTTCTCCAGAGGACTTGAAAATTGTTTTCTCTTAGCAACAAATAACTCTGGGAGAACGCGTTCAAATCAGATCCGCCGACAGCAGAAAGGCGCGGAGCCAAGCCTAACATCAGGCATCAAACATGGTGCACAAAGGGGCTGGAGAGGTAGCACAGAAGATGTGATGAAAACACTCTGAAATATCAAACCCTGCATTCAGCCTCAGGAAAAACATGACTTTCACTGATGACTTTCATTCCCTTTTTTTTTTTTTTTCATCCTTCTTCAATAAGTTCAGTGGCTTTGAATGAGCCACATCATTTTACCAAGCAACACTGGTCATGGACTTCTCACCCCCAATGCCTCATTCAGCAGGAGGGCAGGAGAAAGCCACGGACTTCTGCTCCAAGGATGGGGTCTTGCACTGCCCCAACAATGAGACTTCAGGTGTGGGCTTCAAAACCATGATTCTGACATCTGTAAAGTTATGAGAAGGAGATGTTTCTTTCTTTGTGCAAAATAAAAAAAAAAGAGAAGCCTTTGAGATGAATTAAAAATGTTTCATCCTCCACGACTGCACCAGGAGTGAGGCTCCCAACCTTGCCGTGGTATATTGCTTCCTTCCTAAGAACCAGCATAAAAAAAAAGGAAAAAACTCATAATGCTTTTGTCCTTAATAAGAATCAAAGTGGTGTAGAAAACAGTCTTTATACCTCCCATTCCCATAGCCTGATTAATGTGCTCTGTCTTTCAACATGTGCTTTCCCTTAAACCTCATTTTTCTGTAATTTCCTTCGTTCTTTTAACAATGTGCTTATCCCTTCTTCTAAAAAAAAAAGAAAAAGCCATTCTTTACAGATGTTGCCTCTCTTCTCACCACAGTCCAAAGCACAGGCTCATCCTCCTTCTAAAGAACAGGAGATAAGATTGTTTCAAAGTGTGAGCATCAATATTAAATTTTGGCAATACATGGTAAACTGATATCTCTGTAAATATTTTTTTTCTGCTCCAGACATATTCCTACCCTGTTCTAGAAGTAACAATAGCTACCCAAAGTAGTTGGGTATTTCCAAAAGCAAAATTTTGCCTGCCATTAATGCAGGCAGTTTTGCACTGAAAGGATCTGGGTCAGCTATGAACAACTGTAGGACCTATCAAAGGCTCTTGTTAGAAAAAATCCTAAACCACTAAATGGTCGTGCTTTCATGTGGGGGAGCCCTGAATCTGAAGAGCATCAACCTAAAATAGAAGGCTAACATTAGGACAAGTGCTAGTCATCTACTCACTGTCTTAAGGGTGACTCATACGTAGCTCACGTCAGGTAGGTCCCAAATCTTCACACCTCCGCTCACCCTCAGGCTCATATTCCACGAAGAAGGGTTGAGAGACCAGACCCTTACATTTGTCATACTTCTTTTTAAATAGGATTGCAATACAGCACCCAGGTATCCAGCTCCAGACCGTCCAGCAGCATTTGTAGTTCAGAGTACAACACTTTAAAATCAGCTTATACCGTCAAGTACTTCTGAGAATTGCACATCCATTGGCCCAGGGCAGGCAGGGAGCGCTCCCATCTCCATTCTCTGCTGAGAAAGCGTGAGCACGGTTGTTTTAATACCTTGTTTGAATTCACATTATCCAGCGTCTTCCCAGAAGCAGCGCTTCAGGCATTTTCAATCCCTCTGGCAGAAGCGCGCCCACAAACCTGCTGGCGTTTGGGGATGAAGGCACCGCATGCCACAACATGCTGACCCCCGGCAGGCTCGCTGGCGGGAGCTGGAAACCGTCTGGCTGGGCCCCACAAACGGCCCCGGTGTTTGCCTCATGCCCTCACCCCGACACAACACCCTCAGGCTGCAAGGTGAATACGGCTCTGCTGTATTTTCTCTGCGCAGCAGGAATCCCACCTTTTCTTTCATGCTGCAAACTTCATGTTACAGATTAGAGAGAATAATACAGCACATTAAAATTAGCAGTCTTAAAAAAAAATAAAAAGAAAAATGCTTGATCTACTCTCATTTTTAACTACTGGCTATGGGCATAAAAGGTTTATTCTCTGAGATTTTAAAATGCATGGGTTTCTTGATCCAAATTTAGCCTAAGAATAACAAATTTCTTAAGTGAAATACTGCTAGATACCATTTGTTTCCTCATTTTTTTTTTTAAGTTTTGTTTTTGCAAGCCTTCTCCAATCATTAACGAAAAATAAATAATTTATGTTTATCACACTAAATTGGGCAAAATAAAACTTTGGGTTCATCTTGTGGTTCAGGAGCTTTTCCTTTTAAATACTGAGTAGCAGTCTTGAGAAAACCTTGGAAGTATGTTGCTATGAGTTATCCAGTACTTGCAGAGGTATATTGGTCTGTCTGTCAACAGGGAGCCCGGTGTTCATGCGCTCATTAAATTATATCCTCATAATTAATACAGAGATGTACAACTCTTCATTTCTCCAAAAATTAAGAATTGCCTAGTTAGTCTCAGCTCGTTAAACCACAGATTTTTCTTAAAAGTCACTCAGTCATTTGAAAATAATGAAATACTAGTATTTATAGTGTTTTCAAGCTGTCATGTATTTAAGCCTGAAAATCATCTCTGAACAGAAATCATATTCTGGATACATGGTGCCAGTCAAACTACTTTAAAAAACAGAGAATAAGCTACAGAAAATTAAGACCTGGTAGCTACAGCCTATGAACAGAGAATATGTTTCATTAAGGTTTTAACTATATTTTTTATCCTGGTATGAATTTCCAAAATTATCTCAACATGAATCCTCACTAAGTGTGAATACGTGGCAAATGTAGTTGAAAATAAATTATATCTTGTATGATAAACCTCTATCAGTTTCAAGGAGTTTTATTTATAGATAAAGTACATTTTTAAAATTGTAAAAAAAAAAATTGTAAAATGTATATTGGGAACACATCCAAAAGTTTAAAAAAAGTAGCTTTAATGCTAAAATTGAAGAGTATTTGACAAAAGCATAAAATACAGCATTGAGACTAGTTTTTATTTTCTTAATAGATATAAATAAGACTTAACCAAACTGTATTTTGGGAAGGTTGTGAAAGAAATATTTAAATCCCTATCTAGATTTACATCCAGATACAGCGTATACCATGCCGTGGAGCTGTTTTGAGACAGTTAAGCCTTTTAATATACCTCCTGTAGTACTGAGGCAGTAACATATTGCTTTACCAGTCAAATCCTTTTGAAAGTCATGATGTACATGGAACTTGCTCTTTAAATATTTTACTAATTTAAAGCTGGGTTTCGTGCACTAGGTTGTTATGGCTGGGGATGTGCTGTGTAAATCCCTATCTGGCATGTTCTGGACGTGGCATAAAAAAATCCTTCTTGGTGCTCAGATTAGCACTGATAACTGCAGGAATCACAAGCAAGGTTGCACAAGACCACGTCGTGTTGGCTGCTACGTATGAACATTAAACATGTCTTCTAAAGATCTTTAAGGAATTACTCAGGTTATGGTTTTGATGCACACCTAAATAAAAATTACCAAGTTATTTTTAACTACTTCCTCACATGCAGACACATATGTTCACACACAATATGCATTTTAAAGCACAACACCGAGTTTAAGAACGGTGCACATTAAAATGTCCTAAAAATTATCCACCAGCTGTATTTTGCATTCAATCATTTACTTGTTTCCTGCAATCTCTAAAATACCCAGTCACACGTTAATTTCAGTTCTGAGGCTAGACTGCATACGTTCCTTCTCCTTTGCAGCCCCAAGAAAATCTTGCTAAAGCCAGGCTGTAAAGTCTCAAAAAGAAAAGAAAATTTGGCCCCCCAGTAACAGCCACGGTACAGGAGAGGCATGAAGTCTGTCCCAGTGAAAGGAGGGTTGTACACAGAGCGCTTGTGTCCCCCTGCTACAAATGGTTGATGTTAAGGAGTTATCAAGAATGAAAACTGTGTCCATTCTGCACGAAGACGATGGTGTGTTAGTGGAGCGACTGTCTTCTAAGGAAAACAAGCCTAAAAGCAAGCAACTGAGTTAAAGCAAAACGAACCTGAGGATAAGAAGCAGACAACTTAAACGAGTTCAGTTAGTTGCAAAAATTAACTAACCCAAGAAGGTCCAATGTAAGAGAAATACTCCAGCTCAAACACGGATTATTTTTGAAAACAAGAAATATGTTTGGGTTGGGGTTTTTTTTGCAAACATCTGTGTCACTGGAAACCTCTGCAGCATTTGCCATCACTGCCTGAGTTAAGCCCGTAGCACCTTTGGCTTTCCCGCTGCCTGGCTGTGCAGAGGGCTCACCCTTCTCCTGCTCCAGCAGGGCTGGGGAAGCTGCCGATTATTTGCACCAAGAGCATTTCAGTTTGACAACTGGTTAAAAGTAATACTTCTTTTTTAGCCTATGAGAACAAAATGGATAACCTTTCCAAAAAGGACCATCTCTCATTGGTAACACCCATTAACAGGTTTAGCTGAATTTTATCACACTAGCAGGAGCTGCTGACGGTAGATTTCAAGGAGCAGGACTCTTCTTCCTCTGTCTCTCCACATTTGCCAGTAAAAAGGAACATTTCCATCTTTAGTTCAAAAACAGTCACACAAAAAAAGGACGAGGTCCTTTCTTACCACCCGGAAAATATTTTTTACTCCCAAACTCACTACATTTAATAACACAATTAAAATTTGAATGAAGAGATACAAAATTTCCACAGGACTCCTGAAGTAAAATATTTTGAAAGAGCCTGAAAGATTTGTGCTTTTTTTCCCCCTCGTTTAAAAATATAAGACAGTTCTGCTAAAAGTCACATTTACTGTGCCAGTAAAAAAAACCTTAATGCTTTGGTTAGATTTCTGTAATAAAAGCCCATACTCTGGATATATTTCAGTTTGGAAATCACATGGACAAAGAGTGTTAATGATATGTAAGTTTAAGAACCTGGCCACAGAGAATTATATGACAACATTTTAGCATCAGTTTTATAATTTTGGGGTATTTTTTTCAGGATTGAAACATATTTCACCTTCATTCTGAAGAAATTTGCATTGCTTCGAAGTGAGAGGAGGGAGCAGGTAGTAATTTTCTCGCCTTCCAAGTTTGCCTCAGCTACAAATTGCTGCAGCATTGCTGATCACAAAACAGGGGGCTCAGAGTTTCATTTTTGAGTAGGCTGGAAAAATACATATTTGAAGATGTTTATTAGGAACCAATTAAAAAATTAAAGCATTTGATTATTGCAGACTCGGTTGGGGAAGGCGGGAGGCAGTCAGTCCACCGCCAACAAATCACTTGCTCCATTATCTGTAGAAGGAAAGCAGAGTTACGCTGTTGCAGAGAGAGAACACGGTGGTGCCCTGCCCAAGCAGGTGAGCCAGCAAAAGGGCAAAAGGGAATCTGTACCCTTGCAGATTAATTTAAAAAAATTTATTGAGGCTTCCAACAAGGCAATGCAAGTTTTGAGGGAATATACTGGCTTCATTTAGGGTCAACAGAAGTACATCTTACTGTTTGCCATTCGCTTTTACCGTAAGGCACGAGAGCAGGAAAAACAATGAGGATCCCTTCCCTTCCTTGGCCGGAAAGTTTTGTTTTAAACTCCTACCGCGTTTTTCAAATTGCACCTAATACACACAGATCCCAGTAAGTAGATGCTGTAGAATGCTGTGCCTGGTTCAAAAGTCTCTGTCCCACCAAACCCCTAAGCTTTTAGAGGAAACACTCATAACTAAAAGAATTTTAAGCTGTTATAGGCAAGTGATAAAAAAATAGCCAAATTCTATATTTGGTATTTTCCCTGTGAGTCAGTCTAGGAGTACTCACAGATAAAAAGTGATGACTATCACTGGTCAGAGAAAGTTGTCTGAACCTGTGAAGTTTAGAGCGTAGTTTCCATTCCCGCGCCTTGCCTTCAACCATCATGGCAACACGAACGGTGAGGATTTTGTTACCACAATATCCTCAAGCCAAATAAAATGCTTATTCATGCTTCATTATCTAGGGGCTGTCTTAAAAAAAAAAAAGAAGAATAAAGAAAAATGCTACAGCTATTTAGGTAAGTCAGTACATTAAAACTCATGGAGAGAAACAACACGGGGGTTTGTTTCATCTTCTCATGGAAGAAACACTTTGACAGCCACAAGTGTGTGCTGCACACATACAAACCATCTCTGGATAAACCCCAAAGTATAAAGAATATTTTGAATTATTTTGTCACTAACAGCTAAGTTTTGTTTTCTGTTCCCTTCTGAAGAAGGACTCCTTCTAAGCCTAGTTTTATTTGGGAATCTACAATCCTTGAAAATCTTAATGTTGAAGAACAAATGGTGAATCTGCCTGGAGCCACAGCCAAAGCTCATCAGCTGCACAGATTTCAGCACTGCAATATTAGCCGTCTTTCAGTCTTGACGATACTTAAAACCATCTTAACTACACATAATATTCTACCATGTGAAAGCCTACAGAAAAGGTCTGCTGCTAGAAAACAGAGAATTCTATGCGACCGGAGATGCTAACATTGATAGAAGGAAATGTTTTCAAAATATCTCTAATAACACAAAAAAACCCACAATGCAAACACAGCAAATGATGATTGAAAATTGTTATAAGGAATAAAACAGTGAAAAAAGATCATTTTGGCTACATACAAATTACCGCCGATGTAGGAAGATAAGCAGAATAGCTTAGGCACTGAGATTCACTTGGTCTCTGCACAACTTCGGTTGTACCTGGGCAGATAAGTGTAATGAAATGTTTAAATTAAGGTATTTTTCCCCCCATCAAATTGGCCCTGCTGTCTCTGTTCCAGCCTTCTAATTTAGCTCTACTTTCGTATTCCCACTGGGCTCCGCAGTGCCGGTCTCATTCCTAGGATAGAGCAGCCTCAAACAAGAATTCTGGGTATATCCTGCAACAAGCATCTAAACCAGGTCTTTTTCAAAGGTTTTGCTAAGCTTATTTTTTTTTTAGAGAAACATTTAGTCCGCAAGAGAAATACCCAAATGATTTAGGATTATTTCAATTTTCCTCTGTAGTGCAGACAGCTTTGATGTGTTACCAATAGTTTGGACGTTCTGACTGCCTACTCTAACACTGACAGCCAGTCAGTACCCGGCCATTGCTTCAGATTAAGTTGTTGCCTTCTGCTCTGCTGTTCTCATAGAGACTGATACACAAGAGAGGGAGCCCAGGAGCGCTCCTTGGAGTGAAATTAAGCCTACAAAGGGAATTGTGTGTCTGCACAGATACTTGCATGGCAGTAAAATTTATGGAATTCAGTAGGTTGCTTCTGCAAAAGTCTTTGGGGAAGTAAAAAATAATAATAATTTAAAAATACCTCTACAGAATGATCGAGAGCTACACACAGAGAAATGCTTTCAAAACACAAGCATTTAATTTTTTTAAATGTTAAGTGAGATGTAAATATGTATGGTAGCAACAAAGTGCCCAAAAGCATACTGAAAACATATTCCATACACAGTTAGCAATAGAAGTCTGTACAAAAGTAATAAAGTTACACATTATAAAAAATACTCCATAACTATAATTTAAAAGAGGGAAAAAAGACAAGGGAATTGATTTCTCAGTTCATATAATTTATTGCAGTTAGCACACAGTTTAAAAATTCACCAACACACCAATAGTACAAAACTAAACAGCATTATAAGTTATTCCCTCCTCAGGAAAATAAAACATACTATGATTGTCAAAGCTAGATGTCAGTCTAAGTTTTAGAACAAAAGAAGAATGTGAAACTAAGGAAAGGAAAAAAGCAATCACTCACGAGGACCACAAAAAAATCCAAGAGAAAGTCCATTTTCCTCAGACACTGATTGTCTTTTCTAACTTAAGAAAAGAATGTAGTTTTAAACCTAGAAACTATTCAAGTAACTAAAGATAACGCTCCAAGGCCATTTTCACAGCTTTTTTTTTTGTTTTAAATGCCATTACAGCCAAATTAACACACATTTGACCAAATATTTCCAAAACAGTCCAGCAATACACAATGGAGTTTTCCATTCAGTATCTTAAGCACAAAAATAGGCTATGTTTACAGTAGTTAAGGCGATCAAATTTTAAACAAAAGCAGAGAAAAAAAAAAGGAAAAAAAAAAAAGGAAAAAACAGCAAACGTTTTCCATGCTACTCCCATAGACCTTATTTGTAAGTGCAAGACAGGAAAACAAACACTGTGCAAAATGCTTTTGACCTGCGTGTTGGTCATTAAAACCACACGTCAGGCTGCAGTCTCTGCTGCTTGGATACGCATAGTCCTTCCCCGGCCCCCCCGGCCCCCCCTGTCACTCAGGCCTGCCCAGGCCTTTCAGCCCGGGGCTTTTTTTGCTTTTTTTTTTCAGTCCACAGCCTCTTTTCAACGGGGGGAAAAAAAAAAAGAACGACCTATTGTGGTGGAGTGGTGCAGCAGGAATCCTACAAATGCTCATCTGGGGAAATGGACGCACCTCAGTTGGAGCTGGTGTGGGGTCTGTGCAATTAGAAGGGGTCTGGGGTTAGTAAATGCACACCGCACATGCAAATCTCGAAGCCTGGTTGTAAACATTCAATTTTTTTTCCTTGTTAACGTAGCTAAATCGGCGACTCGTAGCTTAAGTTCTTCTCAACTTAAAGACAGTGGGAAAGTAAATTTAAATTAGATAAAATAAAAACAGTGCATTTCTCATCTTCATAACACTGGCATTTTCAACGGTGTCAGGTTTTTTTCCTAAGGAAATTAAATAATTTTCAACTCACTCGTTAAAGTTATACAATGCAAACAAAGACAAAAATATACTGAAAATCATGCATTTCTGTAGCGTTAATATTTACTTTTCAAGACTCAACTAAGAGCATCAACACAACCTGCCAAGTTCTTTGATACCTCCCCCCGGCCCATGTAATCAATTACAGTATACAATAACAGTAATTCACATTTTTTAAACACACAGTTCATCACTGCTGAAGCTGCAATATCCTTTTTCATCCCAAGCAAACCTTCACATAAGACAGAGTCCCAGTGATCCCAGTGTACTCTCAGGGTTTTTGTTTTTTATGTTTTTGTGTTGGTTTTTTTGTGTTTTTTTTTCCAGTGGGAACTGTCAGAAATCCAGAAGTTGCCATAATAAGTTTTAAGTCAACCGCTTGTTTAAAAATAGATAATCCAGCATTTCAGAAATTTTCCATTTGGGTCTAAAAGCATTCAGGTTTCCAACAGCTAGAAAGGACTCATGCAATTATAGAAATGTAAAGGAACTGACAAAATTGGGAGAGGATTTCTACATTCAGATTTTAAGAGGAAAAAAGATCAAGAGTTTAAAAGAACGCAGTGTTTTGGTAAGAATAAAGCCATGTCCAAATTTTTTGAATTGGAGATTCCTTAGAAGTAAAGTATCCACTGGCTTCTATTCCGAAAACGGGGAAAAATACGCTCCGCAATTAGTTACTTTGTCGGATTACCTCTACAGTTCATTTTTATTGGAGTGCTAAATTAGTGAAATATTCATGCTGCCTTAAAGTGCAAAAACAAGCTAATAGCCAAACTTTCAGTTCAAGGAAACAAGATTGCTTTTAGACTGTACCACAACTATATAGATTTATATATATATTATTTATATATATAAAAATTTTATTTCCAAAGTTCTTGTGAGCTATCTTCTAAGGTCCAGTCTCTGACAGTAGGTAAGCTCAGTGCTTCGCTTTTGACAGACAATGAGTTCACCAACTCACAGTGAAACTTCCGAATGTGTCTGTAAAGGTCTCCGGACTGTGTGAACCTGCGTTCACACCACTTACAAGCATGAGGCTTCTCCCGCGTGTGAACCACTGCGTGGCGGCTCAGGTTGTGGGAGTACTGGAAGCTCTTCCCACACTGGGTGCAAGTGTAGGGCTTTTCACCTGAATGAGTCCTCTCATGACGTTTCAAGGTGTACATGCAAGAAAAAGTCTTACCACACAACGAGCAGGTCGGGACATTGACATCGGTAGCAGGCTTGCTGCGGATCCCGTCCTGCTCTCGAAAGTGCGTGCTTAAATGAATTTGCAGGATGTGGGGGCTAGGAAAGACCTTGTTGCAGAGAGGACACATGAAGATTTGGCCAGCGGGGCTAAGTATGTTTGACACATAAGGGAGCAAGCTGCTGTCCATGTTTCCTTCCACCTGGACTCTCTCATTCTCTGGAGTTATCATTTCATCATCGCTTGCCTTGTCCTCTCTATCTAGCTCCCTCAAGACCGAATCTTCCCTCATCGGAGCCAGGTGGGCTGGCTCGTACTGTACCCTATTATTAGTGCTCACACTTTCTTTCACAGTGCTATGTTCCATATCATAGTCATTAGTGCCAACATCACTCTCATCACAGGAAGCCTCCTTCTCCACCTTCACCTGAACCAGGCTGTTTCTAAGCATGTCCTGCGAAGAGAAATAAGAACTGTTCAAATTTTCAACTCCTGAAAGGCTGGACTTGACAGACAGGTCCAGCACGCAGTCAACATCTGCTGAATCCCTCACGGAGGTGACAGACCTCTGGGACAAAGACTCTGTTGAGCTGCAGGGGCTGGCTACTGTTTTTCCAGCTGCTGCTGTGTGCGTCTCTGCCTCTCCGCCAGTCTGGGGAATGCCTGCTGAGTCTGAGGGCAATCTCATCCACATGTTCCCAGGCTCAGCCGCCAAGTCCCTTTTGCTAGGCAGGATGTTCAATTTTTCATCTTCTCCGTCGTCTTCATCGCTGGGCAAGTCTCCTGGCATGTGGCTGCTGCCGTCGGAGAGGCTCTCCACTTTGTCTGAACAACTTGAGGCGTCTTCCTCCTTTTTTGTACTGTCTGCCTCCGTGGTTGCTTTCTCTTTCAGCTTCTTTTTGCAGACTTTGACAATGTCATACATGTGGAGATAACTGGCAGCTGCTAGCACGTCTTCAATGGGCAAGTCTTTGAACTGGAGCTTTCCTTCGTACATGAATTCAAGCAGGAGAGCGAAAGCTGGGGCTGTAACAATGTCGCTGTTCAGATGAACAATGTCCCTTTTGTCCAGCTGGTCCTTGTAAAAGAGGTGGAAATACATGCTGCATGAAGCCAGTACAGCTCTGTGCGCTCGGAACTGGGCATCTCCTACCAGAACAGTGCAATCACAAAGAAAACCCTGATGTCTCTGCTCACTCAGACACTGTAGCAAATGTCTACTGTGGTCAGGAAACTCCATACTGTCTTCATAACCTATAAGCAACAAGATTTTTAAAAATTAAATGTAGGTCAGAATCACAGAACTTATGAATCCAAGTAATTCCACTCTAAAAACCTTGTATTTATGTTGCCGGAATTCTGGTACTGACACCATGCAGAGATTATTTAACACGAATGTGCGATGGCAACTCTTTCCCCGACTGACCACTACAGTTCTGATTTCCTTTCTGTGGTAAATAAGCTGGTCTAGTGAGCATGTAGGTACATCTGCAAATTTTTTTTGAAGTATCACTCCTGCTTATAAAATCTGTTCAACAGTTTGGGTTTTTTTTTTTAAAGAGAACTTCCTCCAGATTGAGTCCCTAGGAGGGCAGACCCAAAAAAAAAAAAATTTTTTTTTAAACACTAAGTTTGAGAGATCACAGAAGTGGCAGAAAAAAATACCAGATCATCTACCTTCTTTTCAAAGTTAAATTGTAGTAAGAGGAGAGGTTCTCACATGAAGAAATGTTAATATACCCAAATCTGACGGTCTAACATTCATAAACTACAAAAATTATTCATGTGTGTCAATTAATATCAACAGAAAAAATGGACATTTTTACAAATTTAGTTCATGTGGTTTTCTTTTTGTTGTAAGTACAGGTTTTTTTAAGGTTTTAAACCTTTTCCATACTGTACAATAGAACATGAACATTTTTTGCCAACATGCAGAATATACAAAAGAAAGCTAACAACCAAAACGCCAATGAGCACCACTTCCCCAGTGCAGAAGGACAGAAATTTCCCTCCCCTCCCACACCAGGCAGAGTTTGCAGTACTAAGCTTAAAAAAAAAAAAAAAAAAAAAAGTCATTCAACCATTCAGCGTGAGCATGTGTCCAGGTTTAAAAAGAATATGCCAAGTACTGTTCTTACCTAAGTGTTTTTTTTATTTGCCTTCCTTGATGATAAAGACAAAATAAACTTAAAAAAGAAGTAAAGAAGTCAAAACTCAGATGGAAAGTAAAATCTTTTAAAAACCCATGTTAATCTATTCTTCTGTGATTGATAGCAATGGTCTCCCAAACCATCTAAGCAGATCGTGACTCTCCAGGCTGGCAGATATTATTGAAGAACCCTCATCCCTTGCAAACCAAGATGTACTAAAACTTACAACACAACCCCTACTATATTCTGTAAAATACCATTGCTAGAGTAAAGCATGAAGATTTACAATACAATCACTTTAAGTGCCCCACAGCCAACATCAATCCTAATCCTTAAGAGGGCTAAAAATAAAGATTGGAGGGCAGCTCACAAGGTAGCTGTGATCAAATTAGGAGGCTGAAAGGACAGAGAGGGACGAAGAAGGAAGCTTATAAACATCTGATCCAGCTGACTGTGGCCATATGGCAGCTGCTGCCCAGATAAAGAGATTAAGAATAGAGGAGTGCGATTACAGCTGTCTGGCCAATTCAGGCAGCTCAAATCTACAAGTTCTAAATTAGTCGCAAATACAAAAACTCCTTCAAATAATTATTGTTACGCTAAATAAAAGATTTCAAATGCTACATGCAAGGAAGAAAAGAGGAAACCAGTCAAGCCATTCTCCCGGGTACAAAAGTTTTTAAACACATAACTGATTTCTATCTTTCAGAAGCACTACAGCTGTATGCTACTACATTTCTGAGCTGCTGGGTATTTAACCATGAAGTTTAATGAAAGACTTCCCTACAAACACATTTTAGCCAGGAAGGTCCTTTTGTAAAAACGAACACTCTTGTATATTTCACTAAAACCCCTGTAAAGTCACTTAAAAGATGCAAGACAAGAACATAAAGCAAAACTCTCTTCAGGCTTGCCACTAAATCCATTGCAGTTTTGGTCTCAGAAATTAAGAATGAACTTGCTCTCTCCTTCTTCCAAACCAAGACATTCCCACAATATGCATTAAAGTTAATGCTAACAATGTGCCCAAGAACTGATACTCTCCAACTGTAGCCCAAGCCTTTTGACTAAGTCCACTTATCTATTTAATACTCAATTTCATATATTACCTCTAAACTTGGTTAGAAAAGTAATGTGATTTTTTTTTTCTAAAATTCAATAAACAACACACCAAAACAGAAATATGCTGTATCTAATCTATTGCTACTCCTACCTTTAGTACACATAAACCTGATTAAGTCCTTTCCTCTGAGTCTTGCTGGCTCCAGGTCTGTTAGATCGGTGGAAAAAAAGCAGACTAGGAGAGACAGATGCAAAGTGGAGATGATGTTAGAGAGGAATGAGATACCTTCTCCACACACAGATCTGCACACACTAACTCCCTGTCTGTGTGTTAGAATAAAAGGCTGAGGGATGGCAGGCTGTCAGCTGCTCTGACATCATGTTCAGATGGAAATGCTACCTCCAGCTGTGCTCCTTTTAATGCCATATGCTACTCCTCTACACTCCTGCCACCAGCTTTTTCTTAGGAGAACTTTTCTCTTCTGTTAGTATAAACAAAATACTTCAAAGTCTCTTTTTTTCAAACTTTCTAACAGGGAGGGAAAAAAAAAAAAAAGAAAATCCTAAACATATGGGGCTCTACTGTATGTGCAGCATAGCAACACTTCTGCCTTAACTTGGAGGACCGCTTTATGTGCTGACAGCGTACCCCAGCCACGGGGTTACCCCAGAAAGCCACACCGGCTCCGTTTTACTGAGCCCAGGGGTTCATTTGAAAGCAGAAATTAACCGGACCTATTTACCACCTCACAGCTCCCCGCTCCGCCGCCGGTCCTTTTAGTTCCAGCGTTTAAGACAGCGCAAGTGATATCGAACACCAACTCCAGCTCCTTTCGAGCCGCGGAGCAGCTCCCCTGGCCGGGGCACTACAGCGAGCGCTCGGCTCGGCTCCTACACCGCTCTTGCCCCGTGGGGGCTGGGGCTGCCCAGCTCTTT
>WEIT01028890.1:115214-177132 GCA_013389985.1 Dryoscopus gambensis
GGGCTCCGGCGGCCGCGGGTGCTGCTGCGGCCTCGTCCGCCCGCTGCCCTCCTGCCTCGGGGCCCGTCGGCGCGGAGACCGTGCTGAGACCATGCAGTCATTAGGGGCAAGAGCATTACTAGTGTGTTGCGCGTGGTTATATGTATGCTGTGTGTGTATGTATGTATAGTGCATATTGGAGTGTTATCTCCAGACCCAAGAGGCATCACTTGCCCCTACTAAGAACACACAGTCGACTAAGATGAGGAAACTTTTTGCCGAAATTCGCCGAGGGATCCGTATCTAAGAGAAACTCCCGTTGCTGATGCTTGGTAGCTTTGCAGAAGTTGACTGCAGGAACATCTGGATTTGCATAAGTCACAAGGATGCTGATGCATGCTGCTGCAAGATGTACAAAAATAGAGTAGCTTTGCCCTGCCACATTTGTGATTGGATAATTAGAAATAAGCACCAGTGGGTAATTAGGTGATTCATATCATACCCTTGTGTAAAACCCCTGAAGCAAAATCTCAGGGGTGTGCCCAGTTTGGCTGGAGCACTTTAAATGCAAGAATAAATATTTATGTTCGTAATTCTGTGGTTTGTGTCCTAGCCTCTCTCCTTGATTGGCACCAGCCAGCTGTGAATTCGTAACAGGAGTGCAAGTGCTTTGGCTTCCCTCTTCTAAGGAAGTGCTCTGCCCTGAGCTCCCACCTCAATCGTTGAATTACTGTGGGTGATCTTCGTGCTTCCCGCCGTGGTGGGGCAGATTATGAGTTGCAGTGCCAGCAGGCTGGCATCGATTGGGATGTGTGTGTGCCCGGTCTGCAAGCTCCCGGGCAGCGCTGGGAAGGCCGGTGCCGGAGGGGAAGTGAGCTCCCCAGACCTCATCATGGCTCACAGGCAAATTGAGGTCAACGGCTTAATCGTGGGTTAGCACAGGGCAGTGGAGGCCAGGTTTGAAGGGCTAAGGTCTTCCTTAGGAAAGGACTAATCCGAGGAGATTTGGGTATTTCTCCATCTCCCCTGCGGTTTCAGGTAAAGAGGTAATATAGGGAAGTATTTTTTAAAAACCAAGAATTGTCAACAGACTTGGAGTTTAAAGAGAAAGAACTCAGTTATGTATTAATGACCAAAACTGATTGAGTAGATATAAAAGCTGAAAGCATGTACTTCATCTCTTCAGTAATATGAAGCTGCTATAAAGAAACATACTGAATTCTAGCTGTGCCTAATTGCTTTGACAGCACTGCTCTGTATATAACACAGCAGCCAGCATCTAGGTGTCCATATGCTTCAAGCATTACGTACGTATATGAAAATATAAAATATATGTGTGTACAAAAGAAAACACTTTTTTCTACACCCTTCAGTGAACTAATTGCTCACACTAGGTGTAGAATTTTTAAATTATTGACTTTCAGTCCCTCTTAGATACTGATACAATTCCATCATTAAGAGTTTGGGTATTTTTTCCGTTGGCATCCTGTTCCATATTTCATTATAGCTGGAACTTGATAGGGTTTTGTCCTTGTCTTCAGGATACAGCAGCTAAGATGCTGACTCTTCATGTTTCCTGATTGTTTCCTCAGTGCTAATAATCACTTCATCTGAGAAAAATCAGAACTGTATTCCCTGCTGCCTGTCATTTCTTCAACATCTTCCCTATAACTACTAAACTGCTTTTTCTTTCAATTGCAAAAATAAATGTTAAAAGTATTTTAACAGGAATCACTTTTGAAAATAGTTCTAAAGTTTAGTTTGTTTGGGTTTTTTAACATAAAATATACAAATAACTTATGCAGTTATATGTATTTGAACTGTCAGTGAATGTGCCTGAAATGATTACATTAACTGTGTTGTCCTAGATCTCTAAACTTCATGCTGCCTCTTGTTTCCTATTGTAAGCCATCTCACCAGCTGCTCTGGGTTGGTTAGTAAGACCTCAGTTTGTGAATATTTACTTGTACAAGTACAGCTTTAATGAGGGAAGCAGTTTAGTCATCTTCGTAATACAAAACTCTTTGCAAAATGAGTCTGCTTAATGTGAAAAAAATCAAAGAATTTATTTGGTAAAGAAGACATTTAGCAAATGGACTTTCTCAGATCCTTACAGACTTTTACAGGACCTGAAATTTAAAAATAAACATTACATAAAATTTAATTTAATTTAATTACTGTTTGTACATTCTGTTAATTTATTATTTCTTCCTCATATACAAGAACTTGCCTCCTTATGTTTTTAGATGTACAGAGAAAAAATTTCCTGTCACTCATCTAGTATTTACAGTGCTGACTCCTAATTAAATCAGGTTGTGTTTTCTTTTCCATTCTATCACTTGGCTATATGACCTCCAGCAAATCACTTTGTCTTTTTGTGTATTCATACTGGTTCACCCTGGGGCTGCAGGTTATTTCTCACTACACTTATATTTAAGAGAATGATCTGCAATTACCATTTATACAGCTATTATAATAAAATACTTTTTACTATTTCTAAATAGGAGATGGAAAGAAACAGAGAAAAAGTGAGTGCAGGTAACACCTTAAGATTAAAAATCTTTTTTTGGCACTGAGTAAGGCTTCATTGATTTAAACCTGGAACTGCTGACATTTGTCTGGGTTTTTTTTTTAATGTGGAAGGAACTCTAATTTTTTTAAAAAGTACTTAGACAGGTTTAAAGACTTAGCATTATACTAAATATAGAAACAAGATGATAGAAAGCGAATTAAGGAAAAGCCTACAGAGGGAAAACTCACAAATACCCACTAGTCCAGTTGATCCTGTATTAGAAAAAATAATATAATATGGGCATTCCATTGGAAGGGATGGTGAAGCCTTGTTGTAAAGGGACGTAAACATCTGGCAGTACACCTGGTCTCTACACATATTTATAAATCACCTCAGGCATCCCAAGATACTGTAAAGAACATGCACAAGAAAATTGAACTAAGAACATTCACAAGCCAAGGAAAATAAAAATTATCTCAATATAGCATGGAAAGAAATGAGTCTCATTTACTTCACAAACACAGTTTGGAAAGACATGATGCAATTTTGCACTTCTTGCACCTTTTCACTTGCTGACTTTCATTTATATCCTCCAGGCAACAAGGAGGCCTGAAGGCCTTTGGCTCATAACCAATGCTGACGTTGCAGCGTGGAGCTACAGGAGCGCCTGCAGCTCGGGTAGAGCCTCCTGGCTTTTGCCTCTGATCTGAGAACATCGAGGTTTCCTGGTGTCTTTTCTAACACAGTTCGTGTGGTGAATCTCCCAATGTTGTTTGTTGCTGCTCAAGATTCATTAATACAGAGTGAGCTGCTTTGCAGATGCCAGCTTTGCCTGCTAGCCTTGAAAGTGTTCCTCGCATTTGTTTCTGGAGCTTGGATGGGGCTATGTGCTCTTGGAAACTCTTCTTGAGGTCAGTCCTGCAGAAGAGCCCAAGCTGACAAGGGTCAAAGTGCCTGTGTGACATTTGGGTCCAGAGCAGTAGATTTAGATGCTAACACAACATAGCTATACTGTAGAACCAGGTGAAAATCCGGTCCTTAGTACTTTCTTATATCTACTGTAACACAGTTTTCTACATTTTCTTCAAATTGTTGAGTAGTGCTGTGCTCATTACTGTACATTCCATTAATTTTGTTCTCCATGGCAAAAAAGAAATTGATGATGGAAACAGCTTATCTGCCACCAAATATCCCGGGTTTATGCCCTGTGGGTTATATCAAACCGTGTACTGTCACCCATATGCATTGCTACTGTTTTCATTGATAGGACAACGGAAAGTGAGTACCTGCTTGGTAAATTAAAACTCTCCCAGAAAGTTTTGATGAACAGGACTGGAGGTAAAGCAGAAAAAATATCTCTGGTATTACATATCCTGGAGAAGTAGAAATTAGGATTTATGATCATGGCACTCTTGTTTCTTTCACTGTAGTGTAACTTAATTGATGGCAGTCTGGTTTTCAGAAAAATTAAAAATTAAGTAGTTTTTGAAGCTGCCATCACACTTGAGGTTTAGCTGATGTCACCACGGAACAGAGTTTTCTCTCTGGGGAACCAGTGCTGAGGAAGTGCCAAGATAATGTAATACAGCCTTTGCATGAATTGGCTATATGTGCATGTTATTGTGCCAGAGGCTGACTGGATCAGTAATTCTTATCTGCCCTAACTATGCTGGATAAGCATCAGGATGTACTCATCTAAGAGCTTTTCTTACCATGTGGGCCAAAACCTCCTCTCTCATCTCAAATGCTCTCACGTGTAGGAGAAGGAGCACCCTGCACTGAGGTTTATCACCAAAGTGGCTGCCAACATTCATGCTAGAAACTGAGGACAGACAACACTGATAAACTTTCTTTATGTCCAGATGTCCTTTTCTGGAGCGTAGGTCTATCTAGTTTTAAGCTGCAGCTTCTGCTTCACATGGGGATTATTACTGAGGGCAAGGATTTCTTTCTGATGTCCCAAAACAATATCAAGGCTCTGCGTAAAAATTTGATTGTAAAGAATGGAATTGGCCTTGTGGGTGGAGACGAGAACTGGAATTCAGTTGGATTTGTTTGTTGACTGTAAATGATATGCACACCATCAGTGGAAGATAAAATGTTTTCTCTCTAAAGACCTCTTCTTTTGGATACAAAGGCTTCAAATTTCCAGCCTAGGAACACCTGGCTGCTGGAGTCCAGTCTCCCACAACCCCAGCCAACCACAAACAGGTGCTTAGTTCAGAACAGAAGTACACCAGGAGCCGCTGCATGCTCACAAGAACACACAAGTGTTATCCCAAAGATACAATAACAAACACAAAACCTCAAGTTAAAACAGAAGAGAGACAACAAGTCATGATGCCCCGAAAGGAAGAGGATGGGAGTGGTGGTTAATTTGTGCTCTGAGCCCCTGCAGTGGCAGAGGTGAAGTGGGTGGGACTGCTCAGAAGGCCTCCAGATGCCTTCCTTTCACAAAACCTCCTGCGGTTCCTACTGAGGTTGCATGGGTGCAACTAGTTATTGTAGTTGGAGTAATTCTGAGAAAGTTAGAAGGTGTGAAGCCATTTCAGCTATTGTGGTGCCCCACTCCAATTCTGTAGGTCTGCCTTGTTCAGAACTTAATAAATAAAATGGCAGCTGAGTTTTACGAAACCATAGGTTTAATTTTTCTCTCTTTATATGCTGAGTGTAGGTGTATGCTTCTGTGTATATTTGTGGGATCCCCCTTCTACAAGGACATGCTGTAGAAACAAAAGAAGTAATAGCCGCTATACTATTGTTTCACTATATTTGAAGCAGACCTGAAAAATACAATGTTTAGCCAAAACTCTGTTAAATTTTCTTATGCTTTTTCTGTAATTTCTTTCCTATCATTACAGATTACAAAGACATTTATGCCTAAACAGAAGCTGTCTTCTTCCAATCAGCCTGCTCTTTCTGCTCAGTTCATTCACTAAATCATTTAATCACCCAAGGCCATATGTTACCATCTTGTGTAAAACGGGTGGAAGAGGAAAAAAAAATATGCAAAAATCTCTGCACAAGAGTGGGTGTCAGCATCCAGCATAGCTCCCACTAGGAAGCACAAAATATAAAATGTTATCACCAGTGAATGTGACTATGAAAATAAACCGAGACAGACAAAAGAAAGAGACAAGACATTGCAAAGGTGAAAAAGACAAGCTTTGAATATCAATTCTGGGTGGAAAAGTTATGGACTAAATGTTGCATGTTAGTCCACGTGCTCTTATTCTCAATATTCTGCCATTAATATAATGCTCTGTTGTAATTAACTTGAAAGCACATTAACTCATGCTTACGGTCCTGTTTTTCTCATTGCATGAGTAAGATCATGTCCCTGACCTGGTTCCATCTTCTTCTTCTTCTTCTCTCTCTCTCTCTGTACTGGTGCACATTTTGTCCCAGGTATTTTTGTGTGGAGTCTTGTGCTTTTGCCACTCCACTTCAGCTGCTGTTCACTGTCACAATTACTTTGCATGGCTTTCTCTCTTGGCACATTTGCTGGGTGACAGACCCTCAGGAAACACATGACTCGGAGCAAGTTGTGGGCTATGTGCTCCTGTCAGGGAATGAGGAGGCTTGAGAGAAGTTAGAGGTGGCAAATTTTTTATTTTTAAAGCAAGGGGACTTTTCAGTTTTGTGAAAGGACCTGTAATCCACCCTTTCTTCATAGCTACAGGCAGCTATTATGTTTTTCCTTGCCTTTGAGCTTGTGACAGTGCTGCAGTTGGAGATGGGAGAGCAGCTGATCAAAAAGCCACTACTGCTCTCCACTTGTAAAGACTCACAGGACAGGGGCATAACACTACAGACTGCAAAAGAAACCCCTTCTCCAAAATGGCACATACCAGTCTACCCTAAGACTATGAAAGCATGAAAGATTATATTTTCATTTGCATGGTTTGCTGGTTTTTATTTGGCAGCTACAATAACAACAGGCTACAGTGAGCCCATAAAACAAAGTGAGAACAGCAGCTCATTTTTGTGGCAGAATGTAATGGCTACGGCTAAAGGGCTTGCATAATTCATCTTAAACCCTTATGCCTCTATTTATTGACTTTTAAATGAAAATTAAACTCTTAGAGCCATAAGGAGGCTTCTGGTATCTGAAACGGGATTTCGATGATGATATTTTTATCTGACACTGCCAGCTGAAAGCTCCCATCAGGAAGCATTTTGCTGGGAAGCCCCATGGCTGGGCAGGGCTGGGTCTCCCCTCCCCAGCCTGCTCTTGGTGTAGCACCGAGGCCCTTGGAGACCCAAGGTGGAGGGATTGACTGGCCCTGCCTGGGAGTCTGACCCAAGAGGTGGCAACCATAAGTTGTGTTTCCATGATGGGACGATGGTCATTGAGGTGTCTGGCAAGACAATATTTACCACCTTGACAAACTGAAAAGGTGAAGTAAAACTAAGGTTTCTGATTTCCTCAAAGGAAGCTTATGGTAATATCAGCTGTGATACCTTTCCTAATACACAAGACAAAAGATTCAGCGAACCATACTGTTAGGGTAGAAAAAGGATTTTTACTTCCCAGAAGCTTTCAGAAGATTATTTTGTTTGTTTCTCAGATTTTTCTGTGATGTATCATTTCCCCCTCTTCTTTATTCTCCTGAAGATAGAGCAGACTCAGGAAGTGAATTGCTGCTTAGGGAAGTGTCCTGCCTCCAAGCTGACTTATATAGTAGGACATATGGCAGAAGTTATATTTGGACAGATGTGAACAAGTAGTCAGTAGATTTGATAAGATTCTTTATTTAAACTAACTTGCACAGTGTCACTGTTCTACCGTCTTTCTCTCCTTCTTCAATCTGATCTTTTGCTGGTTTCAAGATTTTTAAATATACGTTACATCCAACTAGTCTGTAAAGCTTTAAGTGCATTTAAGAGCATTCAATCATGACAATAATGTCAGATTTTCTCCCCACTATGATTAGTAAATATCTACTTTTGATGATAAAGCAGGCACAGATGATACATCGTATAAGCTGCAAACCCCAAGTGATTAACCAGACAGCCAAGCTCAATGCAAGTGATTCTCGTTGATTTGTTTAATTTGGCCCCTGATGCTTCTGTTTCACTGGTGTGGAGTTGAGGCACAAAGTAGTTCTGAACTTCCCGAGGATAATACAGAAATAAAATAAAAAAAAATAGGATTGAAATAATTTCAAGAGGTCATGTAGTTCACCTCCCTGCCTGGATCACTGTCAGAATCAACTATATCTGGGCTATTTCTGACTAATGCTGGTCCATCCTGTTTTTGGGAATCTCCAGTGAAGGAGACCCCACCATCCACCCAGGCAATTGTTCCCACTTCTCCATTAGCCTTTCCAGAGATAATATTTTTCCTGGTGTCTTCTTGCAAGTATTGTTGTAAGAAGCTTCTTACCTCTGTCCTTCTCAGAGTGATTGTGCAGAAGAGTTTATTTCCTTTGCACATAAATAGCTCATGTACTTAACAGCCGTCGTACCTTGTCCAGCCTTGTCTTCCCTAGGTTAAACAGCCCTGCGTGTTCCTTGTAGGTCATGTTTCTCATGTTTTATTTAGTGTTTTTCGTCTTCTGGTTGGTCCACTTCCTTCATGGCCATACCCTAGCTGTGGATCCTGCATTTACACAATTTATGATTCCTTCCAAAGCAGAACATTTTGCTTTCATCCTAATTGCCATGCGCCCAGCTCTTTTGGTCCATTTTCCAGTATGCTGGGACCATTTTGAATGCTTCTTTCCTCCAGTGTGCTTACAGCTCATTCCAAGATGGTTCATCTGCAAATCTAAGAGTTGTATTTTTAAGCTGTTTATCTGTATCATTAATGAAAAAAATGAGTTATATCAAATCTAGGTCAGCTATCTAGAGAACTGGACTCAATATAGCCCTTCAGTTTGGCAGTGAATTTTTGGTAATGATCCGTTGTGCGTGGCTTTTCAGCCACTCTTGCACCACTGATTAGTTCTGGCTTGAGCATGTTCCCTGGTTTAGTTGCAAGTGCATCAAGTAGAGCAAGGGAAACAGCCTGGCTGAAGGAAAGACATAGTGTTGATTACCTCCCCTTCTTTTAAGACCTCTTAACCAGTCTAAGAGAGGAACTGGGTTTGTTTAACATGTTTCATTCATGATTAATCAGTGTGAACCGATGCTCATCTTGTTGTCTTCTAGGTGGTTTTAATATGTTTAATTATTAAGTTTCATAATTTGCCCATAATTCTCTTTTCATCCTCTTTTAAGGAAAAAGTACCCCACTTGTCCTCCATGAGTTCGCAGAAATGACTCCTACTGATCAAGATATTACTTCAACCAGCCCTTTGCTATCAAGAGGATGAAGGATAAGTACAATACAAGCTAGGAAATTATGAGCACCTTATCAATGACTTAATATAAACTCTTCGGTGGTGCAAAGGAAGGGTTGCAGTGCAGCCTTTATTCCCAGCACATCACTTTCTCACCAGCCTGAGCAGAGCCCACTCCCTCACGTTAGCTCTTAAACCTCAGCTCCACAAAATTAAACTTTCCTAGCATGTTATAACTCTCAAAAGATAGCGTGGGTGGGTGAAAAATGCATTCCTCAAGGCTTGAAAATAGATGTAAGTGGATATTTGGCATAAAGCTAACAAAAAGAAAAGCCATGGAAATGTATTAATTGCTACAAAAATGGGGTTTAACTGCCAGTGATGGTTCAGCCCACAGGTCGATAACTGGACCTAATGCTCACCTTTTGGGTACAGGCATGTGGTGCATAAGCATATGTGCCATTTTAATTTCCAACCCCACTTTTTAATGGTTAAAAGCTAATTAAAACATACAGTGGCATTTTGAATCAATATAGCGTATGGACTGCTGCAAATTCTCTCATCAGGCGTGTTGCCCTCAGGAAGCAACATTAACTTCAACAGCAAAATAGGGCTGTGAGCTCATTAATCATCACGCTCACAGACAGTCTGGGAGGCAGTGGCAGCAGCTCTGCATCTTTCTGGTGGTGAAGATTGGATACAATGGTTAGACATGTGAAGTGTTGCACAAACATTAACTATTACAGCCAACTGTCTTTGAAAATGGCATTTATCCCCTCAGCTCTTCAGATTAAAATGCAGAAATGGGACCATGAGGTCGATTTTTTTCAGGCAGTGAATAAGAGTTAGGCTGCTATAAGAACTCAGCAACCTGGCGTCCTAACTCTGAAGTCCTCTTATTCCCCTGTACCAGAAAAAAACCAACCCCAAACAACATTCCCCCCCCATAGCCACCTGGGAATGTATGGTGAAGAAAAAAATGTAAGATAAAGGAGGGGTGGAAAGAGAGTTGAGAAGAAAGAAATAGAAAATGGGAGTCAGCGGTAAAGCTAAGGTTAGAAGAAATTAGGCAGTAAAGGGGAGGAAATTGATTTATGTGTATAAATGTAGTCTTTAGTGCTTGTGCGAAGCTTTGAGATAACCTTCAGAGCTCTCTGCTTTGGTACAAGGTGCTCACTGAAACCAATAACATATGCCCTTGCAGCACCTGTGCCCCTGCTCTCCAGTCATATCAGCACTGCTGCAGGAGGTAGAGCTCACCAAAACAGAGCAGGAAAGGGTCCTCACAGATTCCTCTGTCCTAATCTTGCTAGTCAATTTAGCATGATGCCTCTGAAGCAAAGGTTCACAGACTCTCTTTTGTGCTAAAACCTCCTATGCCGTGGCAGTTTTGTCTTTACTGCAACCACTTTTGTGTGGAGTCTGACAAGCAACTTCTGAGAGGTACAGGTTACACTGGTAGTGTGACCCTGCAAAAGGCTTGTACCTGGTGTTTCTGGGATGTGTAGAAGACCAGAAGGAAAACCTGTGTATTGGCTCTTAGCTTTGTATAGGATTGAGTCACACGAGTTCCAGCAGCGACTCTTTTTATTGGGACTTTGTGCTTAGAAACATTCAAATTTTTCTTTCCATCAAGTCCTTTTTAAGCTCTAGGGCTTTTCACCGGGTATGTATGCTATAAAAGAAGTTAGTCCCCTCCTGAGTCAGTGTGGACTGAGGGTGGACAGTCAAACTGGGGACATAACACTGCTCTTTGTTTCCCTCCTGCACTGTTTTCCTGCAGTCCATCAGATCCCTCTCCTGCCCTGTGGGGAGGAGGAGAGCATTTTGTGCTGGCTCTCGTTGTGCGAGCTGGCCTGTGCATGTAACTTCTTTTGGGGGCACGGTGGTGTGATTGGGGACCCATCTTCATAAAATCTGGAGACAGCATGCAGAAACATTAGTGATTGACGAGGACTAAACAAGTGCCAGGGAAGAGAGAAGCTTCCAAATATAGCGAAGTGCTAAAGGAGTGCAGGCTGCACATGTCTGACACTGCTGCTGCCTCATGGGGCAGGGGCGTTCCCTCTGGTCAGCCAGGAGGAAATATCTGCACAGTCCACACCACAGTACAGCTTCTACTCACCAGCTGCTCTCATCACATCGACTGTGTACTCCTTCATCTCTGT
This sequence comes from Dryoscopus gambensis, assembly GCA_013389985.1. Classification (NCBI taxonomy): domain Eukaryota; kingdom Metazoa; phylum Chordata; class Aves; order Passeriformes; family Malaconotidae; genus Dryoscopus; species Dryoscopus gambensis. Next base: position 126,161 of record WEIT01028890.1, read on the forward strand.
CCCATAGAGATCCATCGGTCCCACTTCCTGCACACTGGAGTTTGTTTTTGTGGCAGGCAGCAAGTTTCATACCTCCTACTTTCACCTCTGGAACCATATAGCTTCTAAGAGTCCCTGAGAGGTTTCTCCTTTTTCAGGTGCTGGGGGCCTCCCTTCTGTGGCCTTTTTTCTTTTTAAGCAATTTTTAATCAGAACATGGAAGAAAGATCTTGGAGGAGAGGTAGGTGCAGAGCTAGGAAAGGGGGGTGCTTGTAGGACCTGGCACAGTGAATCAAAGATGCCTTTCCTCAGACTGTTTCAACAGGTTATTGGCTTGTGTTGGGGCCTCGGACGCGGCCTGAGGGCAGCTGCTCAAAGGGGTCTGTCCTGCCATGGGGAGGCTTCAATATTAACCCTAAATTAAATTGAGCCAGTGTTCACAGGACCATCCAGGCAGGAGAAGAAAATAAGATAGTGTAACATAAGAGGGCACAGGAGAAGGATTTTGCTCTGTAATGGCAAATTACCCACTCAAAAATAACATAAAAAAGGGAGGAAAGAATTAACGAATAAAGTCTGCACATTATTTTAAATCACAGAAGTGTCAAAAATGGTAATGCCTATATCAAGGCTGCCCTAATGTAGCTTTAATTTGCATGCCATTGGCATTGATTTGAAGTGAATATTTACTCTCCTATTCAATTAAGAAAATCCATAACTGCCACCATATTTTAATGTTAATGTATTTTTACACAGCTCTCTGTTTACCTTATTTTCTCTTCTATAACATTAACACTTTTTTTTGTTAAAAATGTGTGAAAGATTAATTTGTAGAATGACGGGATATGTGGGTGTGTAGCACAGGCCAGATGGAAGGGGTGTAACATGACAGTTTTCTTCTGTGGCTTCGTTTTGTTTTTATTGTTGCAAGCGAGCAAAGTATAACTAAAATTATCATTTCTTCTCTGGGCAAAAAGAACTAAGTGGTAAGTTCCTCTTTTATTCCCCATGGCTCTCAGTGCTCCCATGCAGCTGCAACCCTGTTCAGAATAGCTGACAGGTTGATAAATATTTGTCTAAAACTTCAGCTTATGTATTTGAAGACCACTACGATTTAAAGAAGGGAATTTGTACTCAGGCTCCTTAATTCCATATCTATAGAATAGATCTGAATTCAGATTTATTCATAAACAAGAGCAATGTTGTGAGACTTATTAATCTTCTCTTGGCTGGTAGGGGTGAAAACAGGCATGCATAATACTGAAAAAAGAAAGAAAGAGGAAAAAAATCTATCCAAGACAAAGCCTTTTTAGTCTATAAAGCTATCCATTCAAGAAAGCTTTTTAATTGTTGAAAGAGGGCTGTTCCAAGGCCAAATTCTAATTTACACATAAGTATTGTAGGAGTTTGGTATAGTAAATGTCCTTATTGAAGAATAAAGCAATTAGCACAGTAACTTGCTGTCATCTGGCACGTAAAGGCATTCCAAGAAAAAGTTAAGTGTTGAGGAAAGGAGAGAAATTCAGGACAGCATGTGGGAGAGGAATATGGAGGCTCCTTTTTATGCCACTCAGGAGAAAAGGAGGGGAGAGAAAACCCACTGCAGACTTAATCTGTTCCCTTACCTCATCACGAATTGACCCAAGTTTCTTCCCTTCTTTTAAGGCAAGGGAGAAAAAATGCAACCAGACCTAAGGTCTTCCTTAGAGGCTAAAGTCCTGAAACCACAATACCGTAAGCAATAGCTGTGTGTTTTGCATCCTCATCCACAAATGCTTATTCTGCCCTGTGAATTTGCCTGTGAGCACATGTGTGCTTCATGAGCTTTGCTGATACTTCTGTGTCAGTGCTACCCACTCCTTCATAGATGGGAAATCATCCCGTTAAAATGGTCACTCTTTTTTTTCACCACAGTATATCCACACAAATCTCTTGGCTGTGCTTTAATATCTTGCAAGTACACCTGATGCAACACTTGTGATCTTTTAACAGGCACCCAGCACTTTCTTCTGTCTACAGACACACCCCCCACCAAAAATGCTGTTATGCTTGCACATCAGGAGACCTTTTTGCTTGTCATTTCAACCACTTTTGGTGTGGGTGCAGTTATATGTGTACCAGCAAAAGTGCCTACTTTCCTCCACTTCTCTTGACTGACAAAAAAGAAGGTTTGCTCAGGCTTCAGACAAACGAGTCATTTTGGTTTAACAATCATCACTGGTTTCAGTCCAGAGCAGAAATTTCTGAGAAGTCAAAAGTAGTAGAAATGGAATATTATAGTTCAAATAATTTAGCAGTAACTTAATTTGATTTTCTACTATTTGAGTAATAAAATAGAGCTGTATTCAATCCTCCCAACCCTCTTACTGCAGATGAAGGATTACTCCATTTTGAGTGTTTTGTCCACTCTAAGTTGCTGGATCTTTGTTGGGTGATTTCGTAAGTAAAAATAACAGGGGTTTTGTCAATATTTCTATGAAAATACTGCTTTCGGTTAGTGTCATATCACTAGTCTGGGGCTTGCTGAATCAAGAATCCCATTTCTCTTTTCTCTTACTCATATGTTTTTTCAAACAATAGCAGCTTTATGCCCTAAATTTAATTGACTGATAGCAGTTTTCTACTTTTCTCTTTAGTATTTCCTCCAAAATTAGGCTGTGAGCAGTTGTAGCTTCTTCTCTGGTTTATCAGCTCTTTGCTGTTTAGCCTCAGTTATGTACACAGAGTTATAGGAACTTACTGCAGAGCCACCAGCAGTTTATCTGGTCTGTTCTGGTCTTGGTGTCACCGGGATATTTTGCTCCTATGTCACAATATGAAATCATATCTAACGCTGAGGAAGTGATGCAGCTACAAGAAACGAGTGCACTCAGGCAAATGTGAGAGAAGACTATGGTTGCTGGTATTGCATATCACCCATTTACACAACAGTGGTTCAAAACTGGGTTTGTAGGTGTGCAGAGGCTTTTGGGTGCTATTTTTGCAGCTCCTCCCCATAAGTGCAAGGACATCTACTGCTGTAGTCACCACACCTCCACCAGGTAGGCAAGATTCACCCCAGTGAGGTTTATATGGCTGCTCATGCCAGCCCTGTGTCTCCTGAGCCCAGTCCATTCACAGGTAGGTTTTGCTTTCTCATCCAGTCAGAAACAATCGTCACAGAATCACAGAACAGCTTGGGTTGGAATGGGCCTTAAAGATCATCTAGTTCCAGTCCCCCTGCCATGGGCAGGGGCACCTTCCACTACAGCCCCATCCAACCTGGCCTGGAAGACTTCCACTGAGGATGGAAGAGGTGAGCTTAATGAGTGTCAACAGAGAGGGGCAAGTGAAGCCTCAGCTGGAGATAGGGAGAAAACCAGAAAATGAGAAGAGGTGCCAACTCACTGTACTTGCACTTCCACAGCAAAGACCCCTTGCTGCTTTGGGTGTCTGTCAGGAGCTGGTCAGTGTTAACTCAAGTCCACACTGCAATGAGCAGTAGCAAGAATAGCTATCAGAAGGCAAAGGCTGCCTGTTTCCTGAAAGCTTTGTGCATCCTGGCTCTGAAGGAGGTGCTGGAGCTGCTTCCTCTATGCCCACTGGCTTCCGCCCACTCCTGAGGATACAGCAGGTGTTGGATGAGGAGATAACCAAGCAGAAACAAACCACATCAGCAGGCAGGAAGGTATGTTTGCCTGGGGAGACCTTTTGCAATTAAAACGAGGTGAAACAAGCAAAACTTGTAACAAACAAAAGCTCCTCAGCCCAGGAGGTTTGACATCGTCCCTTGTGTCCAGGCAGGGAGCCAAGCTGCCCCACAGACATGCTTCCCGCATCTTCCCTGTCGCTTTCACTTCGCCCGCCCTCTCCATCCCTTTGAGGAAGAAGGAAAGCTGGAGTTGACTCCCTGTTTAAAAAAACCACCTTACGCCATGCAAAGAAGTACATGCTCTGCAGGTACATCTTATTCTTTCCCTTGGCTGTTTTGGGGTAAAAATTCTTTTCCCCTTCAATCGCACCCACTTTTTTTTAAGATACTATAGCTTGGCTCCTGTTTAAAGGGGATTGAAACCTAGATGGTGGGCCACAGGTTTAAAAACTGGCCCTCTCAACACTATTTATGTCAGTCATTGACTGCATAATTGTTTGACTTCATATGGATAAGTAGGTTCTATTTACTGACTGTTATATTAACAAAAGGGATCTTCTTTTTCCTTCTTAAAAATTCCCAAGAAAACCCATGGTTTCATTGTTAAAATTTCATCGCTGGGTTGGGGGGGGGGGGGCGGGGGTTGAGTTTTTGTTGGTTTTTTTTTAAGGTAAAGAGAAGAACCCAAAGTGAGAAATCTGTTTTCAAAGCTGTTAAGACTGTCACAGTGAGGCTTTGAGGATGAACAGGTACAGGTTCAGGTACAGGTGGGATTCAGAAGAAAAAATATGCATTTCATCACCATAAAAATATAAACAAACTCTGCCAAAAATCAAAGTACTGGGGGAAAAGCAAGCAGACTATCAAGCTGCATAACCTTATCCACTGCCACCTTCATACCTGATGTACAGGATTTAAATCAGCACTGAAAATATTGGTTACACAGCGCATTTTCAGAAACAAATTCATTTGGTGAGGGGATTTTTCCTCCTTTTTGTCTTGCATGTTTCCCACAGCTGCCACAGAGCTGGCTGTCCTTGCTCCATAGATGCAGCTGAGGATGCAGAGGGATGGTTGAATGCTAGGCTGTTCTAAGCCCTGGTGTGGGCATACGCCTGATCGACTCACAGCGTCACCGGGGCCATCCTCAGGAGGTGGGGCCAGTTGCAGCCCCTGAGTACAGCGGTGCCCGGCAGCCCAAGTGGGAGACTCCTCTGGAGATTTACCATTTTCTCTCTTTGCTTACTGTCCTCAGTCTCTGGCGCTGTTCTGGACTTAGGCACCTGGCTCCAGGGCAGGTGGGGACATCTTCCAGGTCTCCTGTATGACCAGAGGGCTCATGTCCATCAAGGCAGGTCTTAGCAAGAGGCTGTACTGTGGCCCAGGGCAAGGACAAAATAGTTGATTTTAGTACTTCATGCCGATTTGTGTGGTTGCTTTTCATTATTAGATTGTACTTTCTTGCTAACAAAAATGTTTTTCAGCCTTTTTTTTCCACTGGTTGGTCTTATTTTCTCTCTGGCCATCATAAAATGCTAGAAGTACCATGATGCAAAGGTTTCTTGTGTATCAGTCTTTACTGGCAGCCAACCTTACAAGAATTCCCCTGCTTTTTCCAAGCACAAAAGTCAAATTAACCAATTTTAGCAAGAGGCTGAAAAAACATTGTGCATACCTCCAAAAATATTCCTTGCCCCAACCAAATGAACAAATATTTCTCAAGGCTGAGCAATAGCATCATGCTTTCAAGATATTCTCTGCCAAGGATTTTGTTCTCCTGATGATGGACAAAGACCCCTGGGAACTGGCAACAGCCAGAGCTTTCCTGCTTCACTGAGAACATGGGGCTACTAATAATTTCAGGGAAAGGAATGAGTAAAGAGACTCCATTGAAATCAGCTCTAAAGAAATACAGAATTTATCCCTGTTCCTTTATTTAAAAACATTAGATGCTGGAACATTGCTGTTTCTTTCTTCAAGACCTTACTCAGCCAGGGTGGCTGACTGCACCCTCACCCTGCCGCCTGCCAACCCTCACTGGGGTGGGAGCCACGAAGCAAGATCTAGCCCATCCACCTCACTTCTGGAGAAACAATGATTCCTGTCCTGCTGGGCAGAGCTCATGTGGAGTGTGATAATTTGTTGATATGCTTCATAAAAGTTGACACTCTCAGACAGCATCCTCTGTGTTCAGACTGGGTTTTGTAGGAATGGCGAGATGAGCGGCAAGGAAATGACCTGGAAGGTACTCTACTTCAGTTGTTGTGCAAAGAGGAAGGGAGTGCTGGGAATCATTAAATCTGCATTACCTGCCACCAGCTCATTGGCAAACCTGTGTGTTCTTCAGTGGCATGGGTGTTTCCCTACAGGAACCTCAAGGAGAAAGATCCAGTCATGTAAGTCATGGGACTAGGACTCAGGATGTGGTCTAGACTTTGTCCTCAGCAGACACCCTGTGGCATCCCCTACCTCGGTAAAGGAGGCTCAAGCTACCAGTGCTGTGCTCTGCAGAGCTGCTTGGGAGGTTCTCAGATCAGACAGCAATGAGCCCCACAGAAAAGCTTATAAATATATTAAATTTATGAACATTTACTGTACGCTGCACACTGAAATCTGCCAACACTAATCCAAAAGAATTACACATTTTAGACCTGAACATAACATACTGTATGCAGTAACTCACATCAGAGCAACCCATATGCTACTGTTAATGTGCCAACTGACACATGTTAAGCCACAAACATAAGAAAGGATTGGATTTCACTGCATTTTTTGTATTTCAGTTATTCCTCGGGTCTATTATTTTTATTCACCATTATCTTCTCTCCTCTCTCCAGACAGACTGCTCTCCCTAATACATTTTCCACTGCCCTACCAGATTTCCCGCTAGGTAGAGACTGCCCCGGAGACAAAGGGACTAACATAAGCACATAGGCCAGGAAGCACAGAAATAGCAGCCCCCCGCAATAATCTAGGTCACTTAATAGCCTACTTTCAGGGTTCTCGGTGAACCCTGTACCCACTCCTGCTAGGCAAAGAGAAACCCTGAGAAGAAGTGGGTGGATGAGTAGACAGCCAGCCATCCCAAGTGTCAGATCTGACTCCTCGGGAGAGATGCGTCGAGGATGCTCTGACAGAATGTGTCTGAGCTGGAGGCAAATGTTTCTGTATTACATTCATGACACAAGAGTTCTGCCACCTTGCAATATGTGCGCGCTGTTGCTGCTTGATGGCAATAGCTGGATTTTTCTGGGGAGTTGGTGAAAGCACCCCAATGCCATTACAATAATTAGGTCTCAAGATTTCTTGAGCTAGGATAATCTCCCAGAAATTGGTAAGTTTTACGTAAGGCAAGTCAGGGGCAGCTGCAGGAGTCTTGGAGCATAAATGTGCCCCATGTAGCAGGGAAGAATCTGCTTCTCACCTTTCAGGTTTGTCAAGGTGTGATACCAGCAATCAGAACATACAACAAAGGACCAAACTGAAGCCGCCAGCTTCAGTTCTCCTCTCCAGTGAGCCAAACCCATAGATTTGCATGGGGTTAGTACCAAAAACTGTGTGAAGGATGCAATTTCATTATCTAAGCAGCAGTGTTTAAAATAGGAAAACCAAAAAGAAGACAAGAGCTCATGTCATCATGCAGATTTAAACCACAAACTTTCAGTTACCTTATCAGATAAATACTACTTAGGGAAGCAACTAATGTATTTTATGTAGGGCAGCTACTGAAGAGGATCTGACAGAGAATTAAGTGATAGATTCCGCAAGTATTTGGCAATGCATCAATAACGTACTGGAGAACTCAGACTCCGGAGTCTCTTCTTGATTAAAGGAAAGCAGCTGCTGGAGTCTCAGAACTTAAAAAAGTGGCTAAATGTGACATGTGAGAAACCAGAATTTATCTCCCTGCTAGAGCTGACCTAGTGTGAATTGTGAAATGAAGGAAAGAATAGCTGGCTTGTCTTTAAGGTAGGAGGTGAGACCACACAGTAAAAATGTCTTCCAGTGCATGGGTAGAGAGAGACCGTGATGCACACAGCCCCAGCCTTTACATCAACATATTCCTATGCATTATTTGGATCCTCTTTCCTTCTCTGTCCTTTCGGCCTGTGTGGGAAATGCAGTGTAACTCACAGCGGCATGTGCTGAAAAGCTAATAATACCCTGGAGATGATGGAAATAGCATCCTTGAGGTAAGAGCTTGCACTTTAATTTCAGCACAGAGAAATCTTATGGGATTCCCTTATTCAGAGTTATATACCTCACTCTTTTCTAGAAACTTCAAAGTCTTTTATGTTAAAGAACCCTTTCATCATGTCCTCAGATTGGCTTAATTAAATTTAGGAGGCTACTGCATTTTTATAAAATAAGCAGAAAAGTGCCTTCCATTTAAACACAGTCCTATATATAATTTTATTTTAATATTACTCCAGCTTCTTTTATTTCAAAAATTCATGTAAGATTTAGATGTGAGTGATTGCAGAGCCTAAATTCAAAGAGATTAGGTGTGTTGGTAGCCCTGCTCATGAAAGTCTGCAGGATCCAGGCATTTGAGTCAGTTCTAAATATAAGACAGAGGGCTATCCATGAATACTAACTTAAATTTCATAAAAATAGCTCCCCAAAAATCTCTTTCTAATCAGTAAAGAGGGAGGTACTCCCCTTAAGTCTCTTAATTAGACCTGTGGTCCACAGCCCTGTCCAACTTGGGGTCCAGGACAGGACATCCTATCTTGCCATTTCCAGAAGGGAAATGAAGCAGAAAATAGCTGCTGAGCAACATCGATCTTGCAGAAGTATTTGGAATAGGCTAACATGAATCCTCTCCACAATGTGTTCAAAACAATGCCTGGTTTTTATGCCTAAAGTATGTCTGAGGAGGTGAGACAGGAGTCATCATTCACAGTAAATATTTGAAGTTCAGTGGTTGACAGACGGTGTGATGGACATGAGAACAACCATGCTGTCTCAGATCAAGTGTCCATCTCAATAAATATTCTGCACTGAGCAGTGACCAAAATTTGTTGTGGGAAGACTATAAGAGCAAGAGAAGCAGGTAGTGAAACATCCCCCTGTAACAGTCACCCAGCCTCCAGCAATTTGCAACTCAGTGATCTTCTGAGCCAAAGGTGGTATCTTGGAGTCCTCAGTGGATTTTTTCCTCTGTGATTTTGTCCAGTTTCTTCTTAAGCCTGCATAAACTTACAGCCTCCTGTGGCAGAACATCTCTAACTAAACCACATGCTATGTGTCAAGGTGGAGAATCTTCTTGTATTTTTGACCTGCCATGTAACAGTGTAGTCTTGTTTCAAAAGAGACAATAAACAATCCATCCATATTCACCCTGTTTACACTAATCTTTTTTTTTTTTTTTTGACTCTTGTAATCTCCTCTTCTTTTCCAGGCAGGAGAGTCCTATTCTACTTTGTCATTCCTGATATGATGTGCATAAATCTACGAGTTAGATGAAAGTTAAATTTTTTTGTTCAAAAAATGCTAGAATGGGTAGATGAAAAGAGATGCTTAAGCACAAGTAGGAACACACGGGGAACCAGGAAAATTATTAGGCATTGGCAGATGTGTTACTTTCAGCCTGTGGATCTCCCAGGGTAAGGCATAGATCCTGCCTAAGTCCCTCAGGTAATCCTCTTGGACTGCTGACATCCCTCCAGTATTTACTGTAAAAGGTAAAACCCTCATGTTGTTCACTCACCCTATTTTCCCCTAAAAGCAGTAGAAAACCTGGTGAGAAGAGACATCCTTCATGCTCTAGTAGCTGTAACGGGAAACCCTTGCTTCTCCTAAACCATGGCTTCTTCCTGGCATCTTCTGTATGGGATATAGACTGAGAAATCACCCTGCCCCTCCAAAAGGCTTTAATTGATCAGTGAAGAACTCTTGCTCTTACAGAAAATTATGAATAAGGCAGTGAATGTGAGTATAGTGTCTTTGAGTTCAAACATACGCGCTGGTCTTTGGGCACTGCTTCCACCTGCAAGGAAGGCTGGCGGATACAGGCATACTGGGGCACTGCTGGTGTGTCTGTATGCTTGGTCAGTACGTTCAGTGGAGGTATAGCTGGTTGGGAGGCAAGATGTTTATGTCAGAATCACAGAACCACTGAGATTAGAAAAGACCCTTAAGATCAATGAGACCAAACATTAACCCAGCACTGCCAGCTCCATCACTAAACCATGTCCCTAAGTGCTACAGCTACAAATCTTTTAAATACTTCCAGGGATGGCGACCCAGCAACTTCCCTGAGCAGCCCCTTCCAATGCATGACAACCCTGGATGATTCCTCCTGAAAGTGATTTTGGCTGAGCAGTGTCACATTCATTGCATATGTGAGTGTCATCATGACACCTTGAACCCTATCCTATCATACAGTCTTTTCAACTTGCATTAAAATTAAGAAAGAGAGCAGCACAATGACTGAATTGAAAGTTTTGTCTTTAAAGTGGCTTTAAAGCTTAATGCTGCCTTATCACACTTGGGGGCATTACAGGTGGAGTGGGGACCAACATGCTGAAGTGCTAGAGTTTCCTTAAAAATAGATTGCATTCCTAGTGACCTTTCACCTCCATGTGTTACCTGGAACTAAAGTTGAATAAGGGGGTCAGAGATTTCATTTCCGTAGTTTGAAGCAGTAGAACTGAGATGTTCAATCTTGTCCTCCCCTGATTCAAGCATGAATGCAGTCTTTGCAAAGCACTGCTTTCGTTTAGCTATACCCAGTTGGTACTTGTTGCCAAATGGAATGTGAGTGTGCCTCAGAGAAGATCACTCTTGACTAATGAAATGGCAATTAGTTTATGCAACTTATTAGCATTAGTATTTATTTTACTTTACAATATTACCTAAAAGCATCTCCGAGATATTTAAACTGCAGCATTATCTGTTCAATGGTGTCTTTTAAATAAATAGTCCTACTAAATGTAAAAAGCTGGCATTTGTACTGCATGCACCTATGTTATCATCGTCGCAAAGCAGATGCAGAATGTAAGGCGACTTGAACAATCAGCACTGTAATTTGCACAGTAACATTGTTTTAGATCTAATGAGTGCTTATGCAGATCCCTTACAAAAATGTGAAAACCGCACCAGGATGTAATTGTTAATGAATTTAGTGCAAAGCACATCTGCATAAATTCCATTTCAGCAAGAAAAAAACCCAACCTCTAAGTTCAACTGCTATTTGCTCAAGAGCCAAAACACTGTGAATTGTGCCCACTATGTTTTAGCCTTGCTCTGCTGGCTTTGATATTTCAAATAAATACTACGAAGTTAAAGCCTCCAGCTGCAGACCAACCCATCTGTAGATGTTTGTTATATTTGGCAGTATTCAAAGATGATTTGCCTTCCTGCTGAAAAATAAAATAAAAAAAGAGGTTCTCTCAGCAAAAAACCAAAATTGAAATACTTATCAGTCAAAATCTAAAGTTTAAAAATATTCTGTGTGGGTCAAGTGACAGAACTTTTGGAACAGCAGGCATGCATGTATTCTGTGCCTATAGTTTGAACTCTATACCTTGCTCCATATTAATGCGTAAGTCCATCTGGAGTAACTTCTCTCTGAACTGCAGAGCATATTCATGACTAACAAGGAGTGCCGCTGATGGTTGCAGGTAACTGATCTTAAACTTCATGCGACAGCTACCTTAGAAACCGCTCATCTGCCCTTCAAGAATAGCATCAAGATCTATTCCACCACCTTTGTTTCTTCAGAGATGCTTACTGAGGTTTGGGCAGGGCTCTGGAGTTGGTCTTCCAACAAAGAACTGGGTCCATGAGTTTTCTGTACCAGCATCAGAAATCTCGCTCAAGAGTTTCAAGTTTGTCAGGAGCGAGTTTCAAGATGAGAATATTTTTTGCTGAGTCTTGGCTTTATGTGTGGCCTTTATATGCAAATATAACTCAAGGTGGACCTCACAGGTACCAAGCCTTCAGTGAGCTCACATATGAGCTTCTTTACGGAAGCCTTAGATACATGGTTTTCCTTCCCAAATAGAGCAAGGATGATTTTTACAAGACCACAGTTGTTCTGAAAGGCATTAGCCCATAACGAGGTTAGGAGAACATCAGAGCAGGAGTCAGGAACACCCAAAACAACAACCCTGCCTGTCTTTCTACCCTGGTTTACCAAAAAAAAAGTCTTCTCACAAGCTCAGGTCACTCAGAATGAGTGAGTGACCCAGAATCAGAAGTTACTGTGTGTGATATTGGAGAGGTGTTACATACCAGTGCATTGATACCTATAGACACAAAAGACACACACTTGAAAAAGATTATCAGTCTTGTTTTTGTTTTTTTTTAATTTATGGCAGTTTTTACCCCAAAAATGGCACTCATAGTTAGGCTCAGACCCTTTCCCCTTTGTTATCATTATCTGAAACACTTTTCGTCTAAGTACTTTTTTTTTAAAGAGTATCATTTTTGTTTTGCATCCACAAAGTTTGGCCATGCCTTTTCTCTAAGAAATCCGAATGGATTCATGAAAGAGGTGACAGAGCAATTCAGAGAGCTGTCTATTACTTCAGGCCCTGTCAGAAACTTCCTGTGGGTGATTAAATCAGGCAACCAGTTTAACCTTCCACACTTAATTTTCCATTTCTGAATAGGAGAAACGATAGAACCAGTTATGTCATTGAGGCATTCATGATGAATGACTATGTTAAAAGATGCTGAGTCATTCAGATATCATCTGGTGCACCTACATAAAAATCTTAATATAATCAAGATTCTTGCATTAAAATGGATAGCTTCTCAATTTAATAGATGAATCTAGTGAAAACCTTCATGAGATTGCTATCCATAAATTTGTTAAAAGGAGATTACTAGGATACACCCTGGCCAGCAGGCTTCAGGTTTCCTTTGGCCAGCAAGAACATGTGCTCAGTGCCTGAGGCCCACAGCCCTTTAAATGTCAGATGATCCCATGCCAGAGACAGCTGCTGTGTCAGCCCAGAGCCCGAACCAGTATTCCCAAACTGCTGGCAGTGGGTGTTTGTGCTCCAGCCTAGACAGACCGAGGGACTAACAGGAGAGGAACAGGAGGGGACCACAGCAGACCTACATGTGATGGAATTAGAGGGGGACATTTGCAGACAGTGAGACCCCAACGGCACAGTGGCTTGGTTGCACTTCTCCGTAAAGGTATGCACCCCTTCATAAAGAAAACTCCTGTCTGAGCTCTGCACAAAGAACTCAGAGAGATCTCCTGGTGTATGTTTTTCAGTTTGAACCAACAAACAACCAAACAACCATGCTTTTCATCTCCCCCTCTTTTTCCCTATTCTCTAGTAAAACTCAACATTCCTGTGACTGAAATATGCCTTTCTATCAAAAAGTTACTACTGAGGTTTTCAAAATTACAAGTTAGGTGGCACTGGTTTGTTTTGAGCTTCTTTTTGACATGATATTCACAAATGTGGAGGATTTAAGGGACTGAGGGAAAGAGAAAGACTGGTAGACAGTAGAGCATGATTGATGGCAGAAGTGGAGATGAGGATGTTGAACAGAAGGAGGTGAGAGGGAGGTGTGGAGGACAGAGAGAAGTAGGTGTCATTAAAAGGAAATGAGGAGACAAAGAACAGAGTAGATGCATGTGAACTGCGCAGTAAGCTTCCTTTCCAAGAGCTCAAATCTCAGCAGTTATTTTAGTTTTCTGTTTTGTGAGGAAAACTGACACTACACAAAGATGAGGGGACAGAAATTAATGGAATGCAGCTGCTTTGTACCCACTTATGGTGGCAGTGAGTTTGGGGTATTAGGAAACAGTTTCCATTCAGAAGGTGGAAAGATAAATATTGTAGGCACCCAATTTAAACTTTCTCTCATGGCTGATAAAATTAATATTTTCTAATTTTTAAAATAGATCTTTAAGTACTTCACAGTTTCCAGCATCAAAAGCCTTTTTTACATGCTGAGAAATGAGAAGGCACATGAGCTAGCTGGAGTAACAGCAGTCAGCAATGGAACCAGCTCATCTTCTCCTGATCTGCTTCCCCATCACTGGCCTGACCCTTGAACATGCCTCCAGAAAGAGATTTTCCCACTTAAGTGCCAATTAAAGCTTCTACCTTTTGTTTGTTTGTTGGTTGGTTGTTTTTTTGGGTTTTTTAAATTGGCTTTGAATTTTTTTTTGTTTATATTTCAGGCATTTCTCTGTGATCTTGATCTGTTGCTGGAGATGATTGTGTGTATCTGCTTATTTTGAGAACTAGTCCTCCAAGCAGTTGCTCATGGAACTTGAGCAGCCGTGGGAATTGCAGATTGCTGCTGGCCTGGACCTAGGAGAGGCCAAAATGGGAATCCTGAGTAATCTCAGGAGAGGGAAAGTGTCTCCTTCATCAGCACATTGGCTGAAACCTGGTATATGGGCGGGACAAGCAGACATTTTCTTCCTTGCTCTGTGAGCCCTTTTCATGTAAACTGTGCAGAATAGAAAATTCAGCTGTTCCCTTTTCCCACAGGTTAGCATGGATAATAAAGACACTTCACTCTTTGCTTTCAGATATTTTTTTAAACTATTTTGATCCTTGAAACATTTATACTAACAAAGAAATTCCACTGCCTCCTTGTCTCCCTCCCTCCCACCCCCACCCCAATAACTTGCTCTGTCTTGTAACTCTGACTTGATTTTTGGCATATATTTGCATACATTAGAAATGGAGAGAGGATTAAAGTTTAAGAGGAAATTGTGGCTAGTGTGAAAGGAGAACAAAAGGACATCTGTGAAGTAGCCCACAACTGGCAAGGAAAGCTATTCCACCTCCAGCACCAGCTGCAGGGGAAGTGGTGCCCACTGCCCCAACAAGACTTTCTTTGTTTTACTGCAAAAACTGGGAGTGGTGGCTTTTAAAGCAACACAATTTGAGGTGAGGAGCTTCCCTTTTTCCTGCTCTATTCTGATATTGTATGGCAACAGATGTTTTCTAAGCAAATAATTTCTCCCAAGATTACCCTAAAAAAATCTTCCAAATCCAGAGGGAGTACAGATTTATGGTGCTGGGTCTCTCTGCACCCACAGGCAGGCGTGCAGGAGTTGCTGCTGTAAATTTCTCCAGGGCTCGCTAGCCGTCCTAAACCTGCCACTTCCTCCCAAGGCAGAGGAGGACATTTTCCAGCACTACTTGGTCCCGCAGCAGCAGAAGGAGCTGGGGACTGTGTGGAGGATGTGGCAGATGGGGGAAGGTGATGCGGGACAGGAAGCAAGCTGGAGCTGAAGGGAAAGCTTGAGAGTAAAAGAAGAGGAGGACAAAAAGATGCAAACAGGAAGAAGAAATGTGTGCAAAGCTGGCTTTCAGTGAGGTAAGAAGGAATTGAGCTTGCTCTGAAGAGGAAAGTCAGAGATGAAAAAGCTGGGGAAACACAGGAATGTGAACCTTATCCCACCCAGCTGAGGGAGACACTTTTCAATTCTGAAATGGTGGGAGCACTCTGGATGCATTAAAATGTCCTTTTAATACTCAATGAAAACAATACTCCAAAACCTTGCTTACCTTCTGCTCGCAGATCCTCTGCAAGGTGTAACGTGTTCATCCTCTTGCTGGGGACACTAAGGAGAGCAGTGTTTGGGGGCAGACTGATCAACCCCCTCTCCTAACATCTGCTTTTCTTGAGAGTTTAAAGTGCTGCAGCCAGCCCTCCATTAATATTCCCTGAAAATATGATTTTGTGCCACGAATCTGCAAGGTATGAGGTCTGAAGCTCATGTGTGTCCTTCCTGGGTGCATGAACTTGGACTGCTTGGCTCCATTCCCTGCTCTGCCTTAGCCACTTTGCTGTTCTGTTCTCCCCTGGCTACATTCCTGCTCGGAGGCCACTGAAGACTGTGAGGTCAAAATGAGTCCTGGGGTTTTTCCCCATGTGAGATTAATGTTCACATAGCAGTGACAACCTCCCTGTGTGTGCCCAGCCCACACATTTTGTATGCTGCGGTGAGTGTCTTCCAGACAGACTCATCCACACTTTTATCAGGCTGGCAGAGTCCTCCCAGCCTTCCACCACCATTAGGCATTAATTAAAAAGTAAAAGTGGCTCAAACCACAGGCTTTCAATGACTTTCATGGAAAAACCAATCAGCCAGCCCCCATAAAAACCTGCAGGGGCTTTCATTGGAACATATGCAACTAAAAGTCTTTGGAAATTCTCGTGTGTGATTTGATTTTATGTAAATCATTCGGTAACCACCAGGTCCATTCTTTCCTTGTGTGCACTTGGAAGAGGAGAAGAGGAGGAGATCTAAGCTTACAGTATGCCCAGGAGTGGCAGAGCTGAATTTTTTCAAAGGTTTGGGGTTTTTTGTTTCTTAGTTTTTCAATTTGTTCCATTTAAAGAGGGTGGAATTTCTTCATAAAGATGCGAATTATGGTTGGAAGTACTGACTAATACGAGTACTAACTGCTCAGCTCAAGGTCATGTAGTTTTTAGGTGACATGTAGTAAGGAGACATGGGGAAGGTTTAGAAAAAAATACTACTTTTGCACATGATTTTAAAGGGAAATCGTAAGCTAATTTTTGCAGTTGTTGGCAACTCGTCTTTCAGCAGATACGTTTCTAGTTGGGGAAGTCCCGATTCCTAGTCTGTGAGGGGAACATTAAGTGCTGGGTGCCACTGAGAGGTTTACATTTCTCCCTATCATTGTCCTCACAAGCTGCTGCATGGAATTTTCTGATGAAACCTGACTACTAGATGGATATAAAAAACTCTTCTATTCATCCATACTGGTAGAGCATACCTGATAAGATTAAAAAAAAAGAGACAATCATATTGTTAGTAGTCTGAAAAATAGCCTAGAATATGAAAAAAGAGATCATCTTTTTT
The DNA here is from genome assembly GCA_013389985.1 of Dryoscopus gambensis. Classification (NCBI taxonomy): domain Eukaryota; kingdom Metazoa; phylum Chordata; class Aves; order Passeriformes; family Malaconotidae; genus Dryoscopus; species Dryoscopus gambensis. The sequence continues at coordinate 142,600 of WEIT01028890.1, forward strand.
CCCTGCCTCTCACTAGATGAAATAAGCTGACTTTCTATTTTGGCCTCTTTTGGCTCCCACATCTTTGTGGATACCACCAGTCAGGCAGACCAAATCTCCTTGCTTCTCCCTGTGTTGGCTTCCAGTCACTGTGGAACAGGCTGTGTGTATTTCACAGTCAGAACTGGGCATCACGTGTAGAGTTGAGGGTTAGTGGTGGTATGGCTGGTGCACAAAAGGGAAAACCACCTGGGTTCATGAAAGCTGTCACTCTTCAGAACTTGATCCTACAAAACCCAGGAAAAAATATGTTTAGTTGTGCTAAAATGGTAGCACAACTATACCAGCAAAAGAAACAGAACTCAAGTGCAAGAGGGTGCCATTTTTTCTTAACAGTTTCAAGGCAAAGCTATCCTAAAAGATGGCGTGGAGAGCAGCCAAATAGTGCTGAACCGAGGGACTCATTCCGAAGTTCAGAGTACAGAGACACTTAGTGTGAGAGAAGGGTCATCTCAGATTGACTGGATCTGACTCACGGAAGAACCAACCGACTTGTAACAGAATAGAATAGAATAGAATAGAATAGAATAGAATAGAATAGAATAGAATAGAATAGAATAGAATATTTCAGTTGGAAAGGATCTAAAACAATCATCCAGTCCAACTTCCTGATCGATTCAGGGCAAGTGAAGTAGTTGTTGATCTCCTTTAATATAATTTTTTTTTTGGTCTCACACTTATGTAGCTGTTAGATATTAGTACATTTTCTTCATCATGGCACAAAGATTTTGCCTTTATGCTTACTGTCTGACTGAAAAAGGAGATAATAATCAAAATGAAAGTATACATTTCAAAGAATTGAAAATATTCTAACTTCTTCTCTATTTTCACAAGAATGAGCTCTACAGTAAGCACATTTCCATGCGGCTGTTCACTGTTCCAGCACTATTCTGTGACCTTTTTTTGAAAGTACACAATCTAGTGCTGATTCAGGACAACATTTCGTGCCATGTCAGCCCATCATTGGCAGGAGAAAGAAAAGAAAGGATCCAACCCAGATGTTTCTCAGAATGTTCTGATAAACTCAAGATTTTAATGGCATTTGCTACAATAGAAAAATAATTAAAAGAGGGGAAGAAAAAGGCGAGTGGGAATGCTGGGCAGTCATGCAGAGGTGATCACTAAATGTCCTTTATGTACCCAATTTGTTCTTGATACTTAAGGACACTGTGATGCTTGTACATGAACTGGAGCCACTTGTCACTAGAAAGGCTGCCAGGATTAAATCAGTAAGAAATTGTTTATTCAGCCTGTTCAAACAAAAAATGAATTGTTTTGATGAATGAGATTTTTTTTTAATGAATTAGCACATGTCATGCCAGTAGTTTTTAAATGTAAAGCACTGAGGCGGGTTTTTTTCCTTTCATTCTGACATAACTGCCCTAAAATAACTGAAGTACCAGGGCTCCAACAGCAGCACATTACGTTATGTACTGCAAAGGACATAGTTGCCACTGTAGGTAGACAAACACCACTTAAAAAATCCCAGCCAAACAAGAAAAGCCGAGAAAAACCCCACCCCCTTCATACATTGCATATATTCTGTAGGAGCTTTGATAAAATTGTCTTCATTTTCTACAGCAAAAACCATTCAGTGTTTCAGTTAAATGTACTTTCAGTGACGCTGAACATTTCTAAGTCCCTCTTAGTAGGATTATTACCTTTGGGCAAAACTCTTCAGCTTCTTTTGAGAGAGGTCTTAATAATAGCGATAATTTGCGTGTATTGAACTAAGCCCTAACCTTCCCTACTGTTTTCAGAAGGGAACAAACCTTCCCTTTCTGGAAAGATGTGTGCCTCGTCTGAAGTTGAGCTTGCCAAAGTGGGGAGACGACAGCCACACATTCACCTTGCAAAAGGTTGGAAGTATCACCAGTCCTTGCTGGTTGCTTCCAACACCCATGAGGGGTAAGTTAAACTACACTTTTTGTGCGAAAAAGCCCCAACTGAACCAAGCAATTCAAAATCATACATAGGTTCACCTTGTCTATGTGAGTACAATATTTCAGCTTCAGTTATTATTATTAAGAATGAGATGACTCATAGTTATTACATTGATACATTTCCCCTGTTAGAACTTCCATGCGATTGGCATTAACTAGTTTACACACTGCTCACATTCAGGAATGTAAAGGTTCACCTTGGAAGAAATGTGTGGCATCAGCCAAGATGAGGTCATGCCCATCGAAACTGTGACTTTGTACCCATTCTGGCTGGAAGGGGCATGCTGTCTGGATAAGTCCTCGGTTATAATTAGCAAATTAAACTTACTCCATGCTCAAGGCAGAGAATCTGGCATGGGAAAGCTCCAAAAGCTTTTTCAACCCATTCCAAATTGGCCACTGTAGTAACATAATTAAGACAATAGGGGTGTTATATTTGGAAATGTTGTTAAAAATAGGTTACCTTATTTAAAGAGCATCTCCTCCCCTGATAACTTTTGGAGGTACTTCTGGCTGAAAGAAGGGAGAGTGAAGAGAGAATTCACTGATACACTTGGAAAACAGGTAGCCAAAATCTAAATTATGGTTCAGAAACCATACCACCAAGTCCATTTTATTTTAAAGTCTTTCTTGACCCCTTGCTTTTAAGAATAAACATGAAAAAAAAATATATATAAGAAATAACTAATAGAGAAATCTATACTAGTTGTCTTTCCTGCTGTGCTGATTCCTTTCTGCTGAAGCTATCGTTTGATGAAGCAGTGTGTTTACCACCTGCTTTGATCAAATGCCACGAGATGCAGGAGTGCTTCCAGAGTACCCAACTTCCTCATCTCATTCCCTGAAGTAACATGCCCTTCCATAACTGGTGGTTGTTCACGGCAAGCCCTTCCTGCATATTAGTGCTCAATAGGCTTGTTAATTAAGACAGCAAACTGAAGCTCCACATTTTAGCCATATTTAGAAAATCTCAGGAAATTTTGCATAATCTCCACACTTTGACAGATTTGTCCCTATTAGCATTCAGATTACATTTCTTTGGTTAATCTTTTAAGGCAGTAATAATAAATATTTACAGAGCTTTCACATGAGGACTTGGATTTACATTAAGTCTTCATGTGTTTATTGCATCTTGTGCCTATAGATAGAGCAGATGGCCCAGTATTGGTGATTTGACTTTACCTGTGATGAAATGAGCATGGAAGAGGTTTAGGAAATGTAACCAATCTTGGGGTGCAAATCAGTGACAATGGTGGTACAGGAACAATTCTCCAAACAGCAGCCCTGAAAGATGAACAGTACTCTTGTAAAGCTGCTCTCGTGCTTTCTTAATGTGTTAAGGGCAAGAAAGCATTCTGACATAGGAATGAATAAATGATAATTCTGACCTCCTGAGTGCTGGTTTCTGGTACCCTGAATCACTTGGAATAAGAGCATGGTCAGTAAATTGGTCTCAGTGGAGTTGTTCAAGGAGGGAGGGGATCTGAAGGTCGCTGTGTAAGCAATGTGGTTTTGCCACCAAGATTATGCAGGCTTAGCAGTTCTTAAACTGTCCCCACTCCATCCCCATCCCCATCTCTCTGAGTTTCTAACTGCTTGAAATTGAAGGTCATGAATCTTGGAAGGTATTAAGGCTGCTCCCTAGAACCTTGGTGACCAACATTTCCTTGCCTTGCCTGTAGCTGATGCTACTTTTTGGCCCAATTTATGCTCCTAACCCCACCTTTTAAACAGAGAAGTATCTGTGCTCTTACCACGGAGACAGTTGGTCCATCCCTACCAGAACTTCACAGCCTTTAGTGAAACCTTTCTGAGCCTTATTTTCCTTATGCAGGCAGGCCAGATGTTGCCCCTGCTGGAGTCAAGCATGGTGACACACCAGGAAAGGCCGTATGCCGTGGCAGAGGAGACACAGGGTACCTACACAGTGGCCCTCAGTGGAGACTTCCCTGGCTATCCTTGAGCTCATAGAGACAGGACAAGCCTGAAAAGCAGCAGTCAGGAGAAAGCAACAAGACCCTTTACAAAATAGTGTCCAGTTGTTGTATTTTCCATAATACAACAATTAACATTCTCCCCTTGATGGTGTTACACTGATAATGAATACTCCATGTCATTCTTGCTTTTAATGGCATTGCTCTCTTAAACCTTTGGTAATGTATGTACACACACCAATATCTGTCTATTACAAGAGCTTCTGCTAAGGTTCCCCATCAGCTAAAAAATGTTAGAGCCACCACCAACTGTACCAATGAATCAAAATGTACAGTGGGGTTTCTGCAGAGTTGGGAGCACTCCATCATAAGTGATGTGAAGGAGTAGCTGACAGCGTTAGGGGCAGGGTAGGAGTAATTAAAAAAAAACTTTGTGTGTGTCAAGGAAAGGTTAAAGAACCATATAAGTCTAGAGAAAGATGAGCAACCACAGAAAATGTTAAGGACAAAAGATAATAATCAAGCAAAGCTGAGGATGAGATGGGATGGGGGAAAGAGGAAGAAGAGGGATATAATGCTGCACTGTAATTTAGTTTTTCTTCCCAAGAGGAGCACATCTTGTATTGTCTGTGAGCTGAACTTCTTGAGTGTCATCTAAAAATGTAACCCCTTCTCCCACCCATTCCTTGTGTCAGCGAATCTGCCATTTAAACAGCCAAACTAAAATCTCCCCACTAGCAATTCTGTTTCTGTTTGACCTTAAAAGTCTACATTATTCCGAGGGCAGTCCCTGGAGGAGTATTTAAAACAGCAGCAGTTTGGAGCAGTCTGAGCAGTCTCCAAAGAAGACAGAACGAACCTCAGCATTCCCAACAAGCAGCTTCCTTGCCTCCTCACTGCTGTCCATTGTGGCCTTTTCTGGATTTCATGCTGTGAAAACTGGCTTTTGTAACACTTCCTTACCTGTATAACAAGTATCAATTTACCTTTGCATAAACCAATCTCATATAGACCGACTTCTTCCACTTAGGTTTGTTCTACTTTGTTTGACCCCTGGATTTCAGGTCTTCCTACTGACCTTGGCTAGGATGGTTTAACAATGACTGGTAGGATGCAGGGCTGACGTGGTATTGAGCAACAACTCTGCTTTCACCGCTTTATCCAAGTGGAGTGACTAAGTAAAGTGAACTGCCTCACACCAGGGATGAGCCCCAGTTCGAGGTGACACGGTTCAGCTCCTGGGAGCATTACCTCATTTCTTCCCATCTGTCCAGCCACGGACAGAATACCTAATAATACCTAAAATAAATAATACCTAAGTAGAAAAACTCCCTGTAGACAGGGGCATCCCTACTGGCAGAAAAGGTTGGGGCAGGAGAGGATGCCCACTTCTCCGCTCCTCTTCTTTTTCATCAATGTGAGCTGAAGCCAGTGAGATTCCTCCAGCTTTGAACCAGTATATCTAAGAACCAAATCTGGTTCTGCACTTGGCAGAAGCACAGATACAGAAACATGATGCTCAGCCAGATCTGCAAATAAAGATCTGCTAGATTAAAGGGCAGATACTCAGTAGATGTTTTTCTTTCCTGGTAGCCTGGAGAGAACCACCCAGATTTCTAACTTGTGTGTATATACTTTCAATAGGGCAAAAATGTTGCTTTCATAAATTAATTTCACACACTTTATAGAGATAAAAATAATCACTGTGACATTTTGTTTGTCTTCCTTTTTTCCTGTATGTAAGCAGCCAACTCTCAATTACTTACAGCCCTAAATTCGTTCCGCTCAATTGTGAAAAGCCCCCGCAATGTTCAACAGGAGGGGAAGAATTCTGATTTGTGGAAAGTCATCATGTTTGCAGAGAAAGCAAATTTCCTCCTCTCCCAATATGCTGTATATATCAGCCAAAACAAGACTCTTATACCAAGTGCCAACTGGTATGAATTCCAACCACTTAATGTATTATATATTAATATTATAAAAATATGCACCCCAATTTTTTATAACAAGAGAATTTGTTGGGGCAATATCTGACACCACTTCTGAACTGACGTAGATGTGACAGCCTAATAAAAACTTGCCTGCCAGCATGATGGCACTAGTTGTGGATACAGAATTGCCTCGACAATTCATGGGGTTCTGCACTGGCTTTTCTTCGGTAACAACCATATCAGACTTGCTGAGCTTTTCTCTAGCTACTTACTACACTCTGAGCTCAACCAGGTCTAAAAAAGATTGAAGTTTGATTATATTTCTTCTTATATATTAGAAGCAACAGAAACTGTGCAGACACTAGTTTGCCTTTTTTTTTTTTTTTTTTTTTGCTGATACCTGGGGTGTGACTACTCTGGATACTTCAGCTGGTTCAGAGAAGACCCTTTCTTTTTTCTATGAAATCTCATTGACATTTTCCTTCACAAGGGCAGATGTCTCACAGGAGAAGACATCTTTTGTGGTTTCAGCATGTGGTGAAGGAAAGCATTACATAAACTCAGTGAGGGCTCTGGAGATCCTGTGTGTGCATCTGTGAAATAGACACAGATTGCAAAGAAAATCTGGGATCAGCACACAGATTTTTGTCAGGTTTGCTGAATAGAGAGCCAGGGTACAGCAGTGGATGTGATCACCTGCAGAAGCTGGGAAGAAAGCTCCTGTTCTGTGGAAGCAGGCAGGGACAATAGGAGAGCACAGTGTTCAAGTGTTATTTAACGCCCAGTGCCTCTTTGGTGCAATCCTTGCCTCCTGGTGTCTAAGTATATACGAGCGTAGAAACTTTGGCTGATAAGGTATCTGAAGATATAAAATCATATGCTTATGTGTTTTTGCATTCAAATTCAGTGGATCCTGCCTCATGGTGGTGCAAATCAAGACTGCTGCCAAGGCAGTGGATGTAAGTGTATGTCCTGCATTGCAAGTAATTGATGCACCACAGGCATGACTGGGAGAATGAGACATTTGCATGATGAGTGCAGCCTTGTCCTTCCAGTATCACGAATGGCACCCATACTGACTAGTGGGTGGCTATGACAGAAGTAAACTAGATGGTCTATTTACATAATTACCAAAAGGTATGACAAAACCAAACCCTGTAGTCTCTGCTCATAGTGAAAGCTGGTAGGAATAGCTCAGCTGGACAGGGAAAGTTTGCAGGGCCTCACACTGCAGGGGCAAATTTTTCCATGGGCCCATTGGAAGGGTCACAAATGCCTTTTAAATTTCCCGGTCAGCAGCAACAGGAAGCCCTGACCGCAGCAAGGCATCCCCGAGGCCAGGGCGATGCAGGCGGCCAGCTGCTGGCAGGGATTAGGAGGATCTGCCCCTGCCAGGTGCGGGTGTCGTGCTCCTTAACCAAACATTTTTATGTGCTGATCGCCTCCCACGTAGGAGACAGCTGTTCCTTCTCCTTCTTATCCAAATGCATGCTTCCCTTTAACCTCTGGTTACTTAAGCTGCCAGCTTCTGGGCCATGGTCCTGTGAAGTAGATAGCTGTCCCCTTGATTGGTCAATCTCATTGACTTCAAAGGGTAACCCTGCAAAAACTAGTGTAAAACACATTTTTTGTTAGCTAGCTGCTTTTTCTGGTTTTCCTCTTTCACTTCTATTTTCCTTTTGCTTTCTGTTTCTTCTTCCCTTTTCCTCTCTCTCTCCCTCTTGTCCTCCCCCTCCCTCAAAACAGGGGTCATTTCCAGCTGTTTTCTCTTAAATCAGGGAAGGCTTCCCCCTAGACTCTCCTGTCAGATTTGAGATCACCTCAGGGCCTCACTGATTTTTTTTAGCCTTTGCCTTCCAGGAAATCTACCATTTTATGCTGTTATAAAATCATCACATCTACAGGAAACAAGTGGTACCATTTTCTAATACTGACAGAGTGTGGAACTCATTTCCGCTTCAGCAGCATTCTTTTAGTATGGCAATTAGCATTGTGAATAGTAACTGTGCAACACACATTGCAGAAGTATTTGACCCGGAATCAGGATCCCACTTTTAAGCTAGAATTGCTTTAAAGTGCATGAACACCTGAAAACATAAGTGAGAAGCAACTCTGCTGCAGAATGGCTACCAAAATGCCACAAGGGGATGACTCTAATAATTTACGGACTTACTGAACAACAGCTGCTTTTAAAGGAGCAGATCATTGCAGATGAAAACAAGAAAGAATAGAGAAACCTACTGGAAGGCAGAGAAGCCTGATGTGTAGTGCTTCAGCACTGAGGTTTTGTGGCTGAAGAGCTGAATTAAACATAATTCAGGGATATCAGTGCCAGAAATCTCAGTAAATTGTGCTTTATCCAAGATCCTGGTGTGCTGGGTACCACAAAGTGAAGAAAAGAATATTCCAGTGAGACAAAACAAGCATCACTGGTTTTTATCATGGTCTGCATTGCTGTTTATAGCAGCAAGAGCATTTTCTCATTGGAGTAAGTTCTTCTTCAGGGTCCAGGGAAGAGATGCTGTGCAAACTCTGCCCAGGCTTATCAGCTGAGATGAAATACAGAGCTGTGCCTGGTATCTGAAAAGAGTGAGAATGTGTTGCAGATGGCTTTGCAACTTCACAAGTTTATATTCTTTGGCTGCAAGTGAAAAGGGCCACCTAGAGTGAAAGTGGAGGCTGAAGATGACAAAGATGATCCAAAGCTGAGACAAAAATGAGACTGTCTTTCCCAAAGTGATTAGAACTGCTGGAGAGACTTAGTAGGACCTCTGAAGAACCTGGACATGCAGTTCCTCTGGGTACATGGATAGATTCAATACTGGAATTTCATACTTGGCTGGGAAAGGAAGGTCCAGTCTAGTCTGGAAAAGATATTGTATGCTTCTTGAATGTGCAAAGCCCAGTAAATCCCAAAGACAGAACCTGCAGAGACATTTGTCCTCTCTCAGCCACAAACGCATCAGAAAACCTGAAGTAGCCAAGAAAAAGCAGACAATGTAATGAGATGACTCTCACCCAGCCCTATATATCATTACTTATTTTATCTTCCAAGGCAAATGTACAGGTATTGGGACCTAGTCCAGGAAAGCACTTAGGGCTGTATTCTGATAGCATGCAGAAGAGCAGTACTTTGCTCAGCAAACATCACCAAGTGAAGACTTTGAGGCAAATTATGGCATTAAATTTGCGCAGTGTAAAGTCACCAGCATTTCCTGGGCGTTTGCGTGCTGCTAACTCCAGTGCTGCAACTCACTGCTGCAGGTTATTCACTTGTGCAGGTGCTCTGCTAGTAGACATAACCAGGGCAAGGAAAGAGGAGGCAGACCTACCTCTCTGATTCCCCCCCGAAGCCTACTAAGAAAGCAGTCTGCAAGGGACTTCCAGAATTTGGAAATTTTCTGCAAAAGCACGCTTGTCCTGTGGGTCAGAAGAGTGAGCTTTGGGGCACAGGCTATTAATTCCTGACTATTTAATTCCATAAACTCTTCATAGAGGAGTCCAGAAGTACCTCTGGATGAAAGTACAAATAATCTGCATTAATGCTGGACCAAGAGAAGTGAGTCACCTTCCTCTTTCCAGGCTCCCAAGAAGATCCCCAGCATGCGGCTGAAACACCTAGATGAGTCCTGGGGAAATGACATGGGGAGAAGGTAATGTTGAAAACGTCCTGATTCAGAGCCCAAGAAGAGACTTCCATTGACCTAACTGAGGTTTGGATCAGAGGCTGCAAGAGCATGCGCCAGATATGAATTTAAGATCTGCATAAAATACTGCAGGAAAAACCCCAAACATCAGACAATTTTCTGATACAGCAAAGAAGTTATACTGCTATATGAAGGAGTGCACATCATTTCAGTGAAATCAGGTTAACAAATCAGTTAGAGAGTTGGATTAACTCCATCAACATAGGAGTCAATTCAAGGTAAGGAATGGAATTGCAGCAAAAACTAGTGTTCATAAATGATCAGTCAGTGACTGTCACGGTGACTGCAGTGGCTCCCAGGCTTTGGGCGGGTGGTAAATGAACAGTTTCTCTGTTTTATTCTAGGGGTTGGATTTAGTGTAGCACAGGTCTGGGGAAGAGACAGAAGTAGTAAGATGACAGTGGGGGCACAGGGGTATTTCAGTGGTTTAATAAAAACCATGAATGGGGTTTTTCATAAATTGGAAAGCCTGCCTCCCTAGCTGTTGAGGCAAGCAGGGTCAACCACTTGGCCAGGGCACACCACGGCTCCTTGTGGCTGCTATGCCCAGATTTCTGCTTTGCAGAGGTGCAGCAAAGACAAGAGGATGAGTGGATATTGGTGTTCTGTCCAGGTTGGTTGGGATACTCAACCAGAACCAGAAATCTGGAAGTTTCCTCAGGTTCACATACCAGGAGTAGCAGGGAGACAAAACTCTTGCTCCAGCTTACACAAGGAGCCTATGGTAAAGCACACTTCTTGATCCTAAACCGCTACCCAGACAACCAGCTTTACATGGCACTGTGAGAGCATGCCAGGCACAGTGGGCAGCAACTGGATTGGGTGAAGGAGGTGACCATCAAGGATGATGCTAAGCAGACAAAGGGCCATTTACTAACTCAATTTCCAACCTTTAAATGCTGTCGCAACAGCATGTGCTTTAATCATATTAGAAAAATTGCACTTCTGCTTCCAAAATCAATTTCATGGAGATGTTGCCTCCATAATAGAAAGGGCTAGATCCTCAATAAGGTAATCAGCAGAGCTGTGTTGACTTTGGAGAAGATGTAATGATTCACATTTGCTGGGGAGCTGATCCTCAATCAAAAAATGTTGAGACAAGAGAAAATGTTGAGCTGTGATGACTAAGTAGCATCTTGACCACGATTAACAGGTTTCTTTTCTGGGGAGTTGGGTGAAATATGGCCTCTGTGCAGAGAGGTGGCACCTGTCGTAGACAGTAATTAAATCCCATACAACCTTTATTTTGAAGGTTTAAATGGAATAAAAATGGTGCATAGAAGTTAATTTTATGAGTAAGTTTTGGTGTCTTTAGAACATGGTGGGCTCGAATCATAAATGTGTAAAGACTAAATAAAAATGAAACACCTATTACAAAAGTAAAAGGTCTTTCTGTATCATGAAGGGACACCTACTGCATATACAGAGCAGTATAGCGGAAATAAGACAGCCATCATTGCCTTTTTTCCATGAACAAATGGCTGCATTTTACTGTAGGTCTTTCAAGGAGCAGGAAGCTCATCCCAAGGTGAATTGAAATTTTCTTCAGGATGTATCTGCTGGTGTAAAGAGGGGGGAATAGCTGCTGCCCCCCCCAGTTGCCACCCCAGCTGGGATATCACAGCCGGGCTGTGGTTCTCCAGGGACAGCAGTGAGCCAGCATGTGCAGCAACTGTTTGAAGGGGGGATTAAAGCACATCGTAAAAGTTTGCAGCCAGAAGCAAGAGAGGAACGTTTTCAAGAGACATCCGTAGGTTATGAAGCACTGCGTGTGCAGGCAGCTATTAAATAAAAGGCAGAGAGCAAAACTTTCACAAAACACAGGAAACCAAGTTTATTTCTTCTCAAGAAGCCCAGAGAGCAGTGAGGCTGCAATCCAGGTGAAATCCTCATCTCCCTTCCCTCATGTCAAACATTCAGGTTGGTTCCTGCTGTAGGTCCACCATTCCTGGGTTACAGGTAATGACCAGGCAGTGGTGGCTGACAGCTTTGAAGGGATGGCTGTGTGACCAGCTGTGGGGGTTGTTCCTGGTCCCCACTGGGAACTAGTAGTGCTGGCTGCATGGCCATGTCCAGGAAACCAGGAGAGCTATGGCTGTCAGGAAACCAGGAGAGCTACAGCTGTTACTTGAACTTGGCTTGAAGGAAACAGACCTGGTTTAAACTGCCAGGGTCAGCTCATCAGCTTGGCAACTCGGAAAAGAAAATTTACTGCAGCTGTGCTAATATAAAGGACCTACGCCTGATTTTATGAACATTTATAGGCTGGGTTTTGTAGCAGTCTGCTAAGACCAATAGCTATCTGTGCTTGAAACAGGGGGACAGGAAATTTGGGTCTTGCTTTCAATATCACTGTTCCTTGTGGTATAGCTGGGACTACAGCTGAGCAACATAGCTTTAAGTTCCTCTGCTCCAAACTATTCCTTTTTTGTTTCATGAGGGTTTAGATTGTAGTTATCACTTGATATAAAGTGGGGCTGACTAACTAGTGGTTTTGTACTGTACAGCACAAGGTAGGGGAGCACATGACTAAACAGAGGACAAAGAATTGCTTAAAATGGCTGAGTACTAAAAACCTTTCCAGCCGTGACAGTACGTACTCATTTGAGGTTTTTCAAGCTGTTAAATATTTTTCAATTCAGTATTTTTATTAGTTTGTCCTGGGTCTTGTCCTTTTTTTTTTAAATCCTCTTTCCTGTAAATTCTCTTTACTAAAAATATCAACCAGTGGTCTCTTTGTGCAGTGAAATCAGGTTGGTGAAAACTGGTTTTGTGCAAGCAGCATGATAAAAGGTGCATTCAGAAATATATCCAACAAGTAAGCTCTGCAGGGTGTAAGTATTCTGAAAAGGGAAGCTGAATCCTCCAAGCCGTTCCACTGCAGGCTTGTATTGCTATTGAAGACAGCCATGAATAAGGTTTTGCAGGATCAGGCCCCAGAGTTCAGCAAAATTTATTTCCTGCCTGCTCTCTATAGCATTTAACAGCCGAAATAAAAGAAGGAATTAATTTCCGTTTTAAATTCTTGGCAAGCAACTTCATCTCGTTGCTTATCTTTTCACGGGAATCAAAGGATACTGCCTTGTTACAGCTACTCGCAGAGCAGAGGCTCGAGGGAGAGCAAGGTATTTGCTTTCTCAGATGACAATCAGACTCTAACCAGTGGTATTTTCAATAATGTTTAACAAAGCTGCATTCCTAAAGAATAGGCAATATTGTGGCTTCTCCATTTTTCATTCTTGCCCTAAGTATGGTTTTTTCAGCCAAAGAATTAACTATTTCCACGGTGCTCACCCGGTGCCCTGCTCTTCCCAGTGGCTTCTGTCAAACTCCGTTTCATTGTGAAGCATTGCACTTTTGGAAAATATAGCCCACCAATTTGGTGGTAAACAAGCCTTGGCTTTAAGACAAAGCTTGTTTTAATCTCCATGATCAGGCTACAGATCTGACCATGTTTTTTAACAAACCTCTTATGAAGAAATCCTATTCATGATTATTATCTATATGAGAATAAAATGTCTAATTACCTTATATTAAATCTGTATTTATCAATTGTGGTTTTCTCTGGGAAATTATAATTTGCAGAAATGCTCCACATTCCAGGCTGTAACAGTTGGAGGTGGATGTCCTTAAGGATGGAAAAAAAGTTCTTTTTTAAATGGCACATTTACTAATTATAAAATGCTCTTATCTCTCTGCAGCCAAAGCCAAAATGAACATGTGCCTTGCACTAAGAAATCCCAGGATTGTCACAACTTGTGCCAGCTGTTGAGGTTATGACACCTGTGCCAGCATCGCCAGCTCTGCCCACTGTCATCTGTTCCAACTGTTCCATCTGCACTGTTTGTACCAATTCTCCCATTTCTGCATCTGTACCTTCTGCAGAAACGGGTCCAACAATGCCAGCTGTGTCATCGGTGCCAAATATGCCAGATGTTCTATTTGTCCACCCTGGGCCAAATCAATGTAGTTTTGTGCTCATTAGTTTTAGCTGGTAGATTCTATTTCACAATTTTTTGAGATGCACTTAGATCGAATCAATTCTAAATCACCACTACAACTGCTTTACATCTATCTCGCTATAAACAGAACTTTGTTTGTCATCCCGTGTTTGGTCAAAATTATTTTAATCTTTTTAAATTGCACGTGGTGATTTGAGTTCTGTCTTAACGGCAAGACTATTTTTTTCTTGTAGAGGATGTAGCTGCAGAGAAATGAATAGAAAAAGATAAGGGTCATGGTGTCCAGGCGTAAATAATCCCCGTGGTTACAGTAAAAATTGCCCACACATTGATGTACTGACTGAGAAATCCCTGGTCCTGATCCCTTATTCCACCACTGCAGATGAGGAGAAGACCATCCGATGCCAGTTTGTTTGCGCTGAGTACCTTAAGCTGTGAGGGACAGAGGAAAATTAAGCCCTGGGTGTGTACCGACCCGGGCAGGTTTAACAGGGCTGTGCTAAAAGTCTGTTCTCTTCATGACTGTCCTGCTCAGGAGAGAAGGAGACACTGTGCTGCCAGTGCCCAGCCCCGCCACAACCACCCTGTGGCTGCACCCAGTCTCCATAGCTTTTCTACTGGAAAGTGTAACCTGTATTGGTTTGGGTGACAAGTGTTCTGCCTTGTCTGTGCTTCACTAACCACATAATATTGGAAAGCCAAATTCGTGAGTCACTATCTTTTTGATTCATCATTTACTCACAGGACCACCCCATTTGCGTCCTTGGCCACATCCAGAAAGATCACACTCTATCCATTGAAGGTGGTAGGACTTTAGGGTGTGTCATGTCCTCTCCGGGTCAGTAAGGAAAGTCAAAATTCGCTGCTGTCAAGTACCTCAGAATAGAGTTAATCCCTGCGTGAGAGAACAAGCCCAGGTTTTGCATCCCTGTTTAACACTGTTCAAAATAGCTTTCACAATAAAATGTATGTAGGACATAGCTGGTGTGCTGCGCTGGCCCAGGGTCTGCAGCTGACCGTGTCTGCCCAGGCGCTTCTGCAGCTCAAGTGACAATCCCAGACCCGATACCCGTGGGTTTCAGCTCTGACCCTGCGGCTCCGACAGGAGCTCTTGGCACCGCGGTCCAACCTGCGAGTTGCTGCTCACGAGGAACCGGGCGCTGTCATCACCTCCAGCCCTGTGTGGGCGCGAGCGTGCTCGACAGCTTGGGAGCCATACGCGGCATCCCAGCGTCCTGGACCCGCCGTGCTGGAGGTGTCGCCTGTGGTCCCATCCGTGGCCCCCCGCCCCCCCCGCCGTGGCAGAATTACTCATCCCCACCACAGACAGCAGCGTGGCACCGGAGAGACGCAGCTCTGCCATGTGGGGAGCCAGAAAACAGGTTTGCATAAACTCAGTCTGCCACTCCGAGGTATTGAAATGCGCAGAGCTGACAGCTCCTCATCAAATGAAGGTACAGATTAAAAAATAGCGAGTGAGTTAATTTAGGAAAAGGGACTGAGGCAGAGGGAAAAGAGGCATTTAATGGAGAGGAAGGCAGTAGGTGCAGAAGGAGGCTGGAAGTCCGACAGTGCCATGGGGATGTGCCTGATGGGGACCTCTCCCTCTGATAGGGGGAACCCCTGAGGGAGAGGATTCCAGTGAGGCTGCAGACCACTTTGATCCTGTCCTGCAGCTGTCACAACATATTTAACCTTACAAAATCCTTGACCTTGCAGAGTTTGCTGTATGTAAATGTTCCAAAATGCAGTCACATTTGATATGTTTGTCCCTTTCTTCCACAGGATTAAGAAATAGGGAGAAAACTGAGAGAGAATAAAAGAAAGAAATGTTTTCTGTGTCTGGCTTGTGTAACTGAATTGGCAGTCAATGAGAGGGACAGATTTCTAATTAAGAAATAGCTCCTGTAGTTTCTCAGGCAAAACTCTGGCTGAAATCTGTGATTCACTACTTTAGAAATTCCTTGGATTTCCAAATTATGCAGCTGGAGGATGCCCCGTGCCCCAGCCTGTGAGCTCTGCCATTGTGGTCAGCGGCCACCTGCCAGACGTTGTCTTTACTCATATGGCAAGTGCCTTGAGTCGAGAACTATTTATTTCCGTGGTGTTTGCAACAGTAGGTCGCTGGTCTTCACTTTGCTGAAAACAGGGCCTGAGGGTAATAACCAAATGATCCTCTCTGCTCCACAGTGCCCTGCATGGGCCATCCCATCACCACACTGCTGTGAAGCAGTGGATGGGCTTCAGCTCACCCCTCCCTCCTTAGCAGGGCTCATGGAAGTGTCCTTGGAAAGCATTTCTGAGGCTGTCTTCCTCAACAGCTGAGCTGAAAAATTTAGCCCTGGGCATCAAAAGGAACTTTATTTCTCCAAGGTAGGTTGGCTAGGAAATTTGGGGCACTTTTTGCCTCTTTCTGTCACACTTTCTGCTTCCTACAACCATCCAGGAGATTTTCTTGTAGCCCAGGAATTAAAACAGCTTATCTCCTGCTCTGTTGGCCTTCTGCTGGATTTTTGGTGCTTACTGCAGGTTCCTAGTTTGTTATAGGGCAGTGGGCTGCATTTGATGATTGCTGCTGTGTGGTGACAGGAGCTGGGTAATTCCTTACTGGTTCTTGTGGTTGGAACCAGCAGCACAGGTAGTCCCAGCCAGCAGCACCATCTCACCAGCTGTCTCAGGCATCTTCACTGGCCCCTATGACCTGTGGAAACAGGGAAGGGCAATGAAGAGGACTTGTCACCCCCCCACTGCTTCAAGAATCCTGATGTGTCATACAGAATTCTTTCCTTATTTCACTGTAAAAAGAAGAAATTTTGGAGGCCAGGGAGATGGAGAACCAGTCTTTCCTTTAAGAGGAGGCATTGTGGCAGAGTCCTGTGGATATTCTCAGCTTTCAGTTTTGCCCTGAAGAGATTTATTCCCTTTTTCCCTAAAGGCCATTGCTTCCTTTCCTTTCAAGTTTTCTTGAATTACATGGATCTCCCCCTCCTTGTCCCAAGGAGCACAGCTGACCTTTTAATCACTCTGTTTGCCACCTAGCTAGCAAATATAGGTCACTTTTATTTATATAAAATACAATACAATACAATAAATAAAATTAAATTAAATTAAATACAATACTGGGAATACAGAGCAGCTCCCAGTTCAGTTTGTGTGCTTAAAACGGAAAAAGAATGTGTCTGAGAGGCCTGTGTGTTAAAACCTGGCAGTGGGGAGCACTAGCTAATTAGAAATATTCCCTTTGACCCTTGCCACCACTACCAATAACACAAACATCAATGTGCACACATTCACACACCCCCAGATGATCCTGTGTTTACTACCTACAGGTTTGAAGGTAGCACAGGCCAGTTCCCAATAAAGTCCAACTCTCAAATT
Organism: Dryoscopus gambensis; assembly: GCA_013389985.1. NCBI lineage: Eukaryota > Metazoa > Chordata > Aves > Passeriformes > Malaconotidae > Dryoscopus > Dryoscopus gambensis. Next base: position 159,494 of record WEIT01028890.1, read on the forward strand.
CACTGGGCATAAAGTACATTCAGGATACATATTTTTTAATAGCAGTTTATAAATTTTTAAAAAGAGCTAAAAGTATGAAGAATTGAAAATATTTTATTTTCCATTCTTTCTACAGAGGGCCAGCTTGGCTTAGAGGGAGAGTTTGCACACTGGGCAAAAGCAGTGTTCTCTATCTCAGATAGCTTCTCTGGCTGGCCTGATCTTGGGCCTGGCCATGGGTCAAAAAGAGTTCTCATCCCACACCCACCCTTGGCAGCTCACCCTATGGAGAGAGATGCTTCATCAAGAGACTCTCCTGCTCGGGCTGTCCCCACAGGGAAAAGTCTCAGTTAATAGCTCAACAGAGTAGTGGAAAAGGAATTGTGTTAAAGAATTTTGTAGGGCTCCTGTTCTTTCTCGGCTTTTTTGCACCTTTCTGGTTTCATCTGGGCAATGGTAACAAAGACAGAAACATCCTCTTTAAAATCTTCTAGAATATTTTCTAAAAAAAAAAATTAATTTCCACAGCAAACTCTGCACATGAACAGCCCAAAAGGTGTGACTGAAAAGGATCTTTTTCTTGCAGCAGCAAACACCCAGGCTTTCAAAAGGAATGAACCCACTTCAGTATTTTTAGGTTTTATTGCGTTCATTTAACGAATGTCATTACTTGCAGCTTATAAAATGACAGCAAGCTTGTGTGAGCTCTCCTGATACTTTTTTGCATTATCCTGGTGGGCAACAGAAATAGGCAGGGGAGAGAGGAGTGAAGCAGCTGAAGGGTGCCAAAAACCAGTGAATATCTATGCAGCAAAAAATGTTGAGGTGGTACTGAAAAATTTGCGGCATTGAGCAGTGGTATTGGATCGCCTGTAGAAATTTTTTTAAAAATATGAGAATAGCCCATTTGTTGGGTTTAAAAAAAATACCAAATTTCACACTGGGATGCTATGAAGGGTGGAAATTTTCTTGAAAAATTGTCATTTTATACAACTCTAATTAGCAAACTGTTCATATAAACCCGCAAGCTGTGCAGCAGATTTCACTTCCAACATCTCCACAGACAAGACAGAATTTCACCTACTTATTTACTGATCATGTCGCAGCATCCTTTTCCTACTTGCTGATGACTGTTCAGTGGCTTATGTAAAATGTGCTGGTGATTTCACAGCATTTCCATTGGACGAGTGTCCACGTGCTAAAGCAAATCACCCTCACTGGCACGCTCCTGTTGGCAGTCTCATTAGGTAGGCGCCAAGGAGTGAAAGATCGAATTATCTTTTCAACTCAAGACATGGTGCAACCAAAAGTAATTGAAAAATGGGGATGGGGCTGTTTGGGGTCTCACGCACTGCACTTTCCCTCTTGGTATACCTTTCAGCAGCATGAATATTTATGACTATATTTTGTCTTGTTGCAGACAAAATAAGAGAAGCCCAAGGGGATTCAGTCAATGCAAATAAAAGCAATGTTTGCAAGCATGAGTAAATCTCAGTCACAGTACTTGGCATTTTATGTCAAATACAGCTAAAGCGCAAAATTGCAAGAGATAGAAATGATTTCAGGACAGAATTGTTGTTGGGAGGTCACTGGAAAGAAGTGGAGCCTTGAGCGATGTCTTCCCTCTTTCAGGCCAAGGGTCAGGCAGGGTTGCCTGTGTTTTGTACAGAGCCACTTGAGGATCCTTTATCTTAACTGAATCCCCTGTTTAATGAGGTGGTAAAATCACAAATACTGGTTGGATATCTCATTGCTCCTACAGCCAAGCTATAGCTTCTGTTTCAAAATGCTGCATGTTTCAAAATGCACCTTTATCCCTAAAAATTTTTCACACTGGTAAAAATCCTTCAAAACCACACTTGTTGGACACCATGGCAGAGGTTAATGAGGAAAGATAACACCTGATTAAAATCAAGTAAATTTGTTTCATTTATACTTTATTTGTAGCCCTTCAGCAATGAAAAAAAACAGTAATGAAAAGATGGTGCAAGAAGGCTCGTACCCTGCAAGCATCTGCTCAGTATTTCAAATGAAAAATTTGTCTTTCTCCCCTAATTGTCTTATTTGATGACATGGGGAACAGAAAACTGCGTCTAACTCTATTTATTTAATTCCACCACTTTTGCCAATACTTAAAGATAATATACTGGTAATGCTTATTTTTATTTTCCTTTGCATTCCCTCAATAGACACAAGCCAAGCAAAAGTCTCTTTGTGCTCTTCACATGTGTCTGTAAACTTAAAGCATTCTCAGATATGGCATCTTGGATATCAAGAGGTAGAAAATATAAAATGATAAGACTTTTTCTTCATTTTACCCACAGTCATTGTAAGTTCCAGTTTAAACTACGCAGAAAAAGAAAAGTAAACCTATATATGTTATATTTTAAATCTTTCATGTCGTATTTATCTGTGCATGTCTTAATTATTTGTTGATGTGTAAATACATTTACTTACAGATTGTGACCAATCCAAGTAGGCTTTTCCAGATGCTGTATTTTCTGGTCTTAGACGTTGTTATTTGCAATTTGTAGGAGATTTAAAGACTGTTTTAAAGCTTTTCATGGTGGATAGTTATAATTTGACTTAAATCTAGAACATGTACAAATCCGTTTTTGTTTATCTTTTTCAGTACTCAATAAATGCTAATCCAATAGCTCTTTTTTGGTTTAATATATACTTATGAGGGCTTGGATTTTCTAAGATGTGCAAGATGTAGTCCCTCTCAAGACTCACCAGCTCCCTTTGGAAATCCAATTTATTTTAAACCTCAAGCTTCTTTAAATACAAGTATAACTCAATTTATGAGCATAACTCAAATCATGGGCATGATATGTCTGTTTAAATTCATAAACATTTATTTCTTTTTCTATACTTTTCATTTCTTGAAGCTGCTATAAACTGAAATGAAAAAAACAATAAGTAAGTGTAAAACCAGTGGATCTCTTTGAAACGTAATAGCTGCAGGTTTTCATTATTTAAACCTCTGTGAAGCATGATCACTGGTGTATTGAATTCACAGATCTTTTCTGACATGGCTTTGAGTCTGTACTTTTATAAATTGGTGAGAAAAATTTTACTTTCCTTGCCAGAATATTAATCTGCCTTGCCTGGTTATTCCTCTTCCTTGCAAAGCACTACAACTGTTTTGTGTGAAAATAAAGGCTTGTGTTCCCCCTTGTTGATTTTCTTTCTGTTTGACTTTACAATAAAGAGTTGTAATGATGAAGCAGTGACTCTTCGATTTTATCATCTCAGCAAGCCATGTAAAATCAGAAGTAGAGTCACTTCATAATGAAATAGAAAGAAAAAGTGGTTTGGAGAATGCTCTTCTCAAAGACAATTATTTTATAAGTTATATAATGGGCCAGAAGTATGAAAAATAAAATGCTTCTATTTGTTTTCACCCGGTGGTTTTTTAGTCACATTTGGTTCAGTATATTGCCTGTCAGGACTAAGGGGGTCATTAGAAGGTCCTGTTCAACTTCAGTAATGTTGACCATTGTGTTTTGGTCTTTAACCCATTGTTTGATAAACTATGGGGCTCTGGTGTGTGATCCAGTGTTTGGTCAAGACCCTTCTCTCTTGCCATTGCTCATGGTGAGCTGCCAGGGTGGAAAGCCAAGGTGTCTTTTGGAAAAAAACATCTTTGCAGTGAAAGCACATATATCTGCCCTGTTTCCAGTTATTCAGGGGTAAATACCTAGGCTCGTACTCAGGGTGAGCAATGATTTACTGACTTGATGGGACTTAAACGGGAGGATCGTGCAGCACTTAGTGCACATTGCTGGATACAGTAACAAAGAAGAAAGAAACTGTTTGCGCACTGGTTTGGCTTTCCTACTTGAGATGCTTAATATCTCTAGATTTGTGCTGTCACTGATGCAGTGACATTATTTAGACATCCAGTGAAGTCAAATCATGAGAGAAGGTGATAATAGAGGAACAAGCGTGGTGGTGAGAGGAGAAGCCTGCCAACATTTAAAGCACAAATTTGCAGCCACATCTAAATTGCTCCTTCTAACATATTTCAACTGTAGGGATGGGCATCTCTAAGGGTGGAAATCTGAAATGAGTTTAAATTCTTCACTTAGATATAAGTAAGATAAGGTACATGGCAACACATATTCAGTGCTACTATTGGGTCTTCTTCATTTAGGTAGAGAATTAAAGGCATGATTGCTTAATAAGGGCATAACCAGAGGCATTTATTGAATTCCCTAATCCATTCAAAGACATGCTTTCGTACAGATCTAGAGAAGACACTTTAATTCCTGATTTAAATGTTGTCTTTGTAATGACAAAACTTGTGAAAGATCAAGAAAGATTCTGACATCAAAACTATTCATCACCAAAGAAATTTCTGAAGGCTGAAACACTGAAGCTGTATATAATTATGCAGCGTCACAGAAATCTATCCCCATGCAGAAGACCTGCACAAGTCAAATGGAGTTTAAAGTCCTTAATCGCTTTATCAGTGGGATTGTCATGGTACATAGGACTCATGCTGTTCATCTCATACAGGGATGATTTTTTGTCCTAAATCAAAGAAATATTGGGTCAGAAGTACATATTTATGATGATATTTAATATGATGGTTTTCAAAAAATACATAGATTTTGTTCTATTCTCATCATAAGTTTTAAAAATACTGTATTCTGTTCTTCAGTTTTCCACTGTTTTGAAAAATCATTTAAATGTGCAAGCACTAGCTTCAATAAAACTAATAACATGAACAGCAATTACAGGGGAAAAAAATTGCAGTAGCTGTTTGGAAGCCAGGCTGTGTCACCTGGTTTTTACAAATAAGAGTTTCCTTGAAACATTGCTTCAAATACACCATGCTGCTTTCTACAAGGTGACAATGATGTTGTCATTTACCAGTAATCATGATCCTCTTGGAAGCAGAACATAAATATTTCCCAACATAAGACATATCCTGTAATTCCTGTTGAAGGCTTCTTCTTCCCCTCTAGGGAAGAACAGTTCAAAAACTTCAAATCAGGAGTTATATCTAATCAAATTGCCTTTAAGAACAGGAGAGCCTGAGTGGTCTGGGATGGCAAGAAAGAAAATAAAGTGAAAGTGTAATATGGAGAAATGCTGGCAGAAGGCTTGGACGTTTAGAGGCTCAAAATATGACCAGGAAAGTTCACAGCTTGTCATCTGATGAAAGGGTGACAAGAACATGAAGGAATTGGGGAGGGGCCATAAGAAATTGAATTTCATGGGATTGACTGTATCAATGAACTGGAGAGAGATCCCCATTTCTCTGCAGGGAAATTGCAAGAGTCTTCCATTAAATGGCATGATCATAGGAACCATTTTTATATTTGTACACAGGACAGCTGCTTTATCATTTGACTTCCCTTTGCTGTAATACTGCTCCCACACCTCTTGTTGTGGTGAAGACTGCCCCTGTGGTGCAAGAAATTTATGAGATGCCTAAAAAATATAGTCTGCTCTGCATAGCTCTGGTAGAGGAAAGATACTATCACAATTACATCCATGAAAACAATGGATTTTTGTAAAGTGTAGCAATTTCTTGATCTTCGTATTGATAATTTCCCTTACTGTCTGTGCTGTATGGCTTTGAGTAAAGTTTGCAGCTGGCAGATCAGACTATGATTTTCTTCTGTCTGCTTTCTGTGATGCTGCCTCGAGGTAAGGCAGACCACATGCAAAACTAAAATGCCTCAGGACCTGCTAGGCTGTGCCCACCTTATGCTGAGGAAAAACTCATGCCTTGCTCTGCCGTGGTTCCCTGGGCACAACCAGGCTCCGTGAGCTAACCTGGAAGGTGGATGAGGTCTGTTGGAGGCAGAAGTGGTTTCAGGGGGCCTTCAGTCCACAGCAGTGTCAGGTGTTGATCCTGCGAGTGCCTTTATTTTTGAGAGGATCCTTAATCCCAGTGCTTCAGGCACGGTGTAGACGCATCCAGGATTTTGTATGTTATGTAAGTCATTGGTCCTACATCCTGCAAACCTGCACTAAGGTTTCAGTGGCTTGTGCAGATAGTGAGTATTGGATGGCTTTGCATTGGCCAGCAGGGCTTTCCTCAGGGTACAGTGTGCTCAGGTGGTTCAGGGCAACTGACATTCCATGTTCCAGCTTGCTCTCTACTCAACTCCTGCTTTGAACACACAGGGTGGATGGCAAAATTTTGGGGATTTCCAAGAATGCTCTCTATCTTTGAAAACAAGAGCTGAACGTTTTACACTGAGACCCCTAAAAAATGATCAGTAAAAGATGTTGGCCTGAATTGCCTTGTCTTTGGTCCCTCCCTATAACATTCCAATGCAACTGTTTGTGGTCATGAGTGTTGTAAAGGACAATCAGAACCCACAGCTGGAGTCCTGCAGAGAAAATGGTGACATTAACTATTTGATATTCAGTTTGATTCATACTACAGTGAGGCGAATCAAAGTTTCACAGAATCACAGAATTGCCAAGGTTGGAAGAGACCTTCAAGATCATGTAGTCCAACTATCAACCCAACACCAACAGAATCACCCCTAAACCATATCCCCAAGTGCCATATCCAGATTCCTCTTGAACACTTCCAGAAACAGTGACTTCACCACCTTCCTGAGCAACTTATTCCAATGCCTAACCACTCTTTCCGTGAAAAAAATTCTAGTATCTAATCTGAACATTCCCTGGTGCAAATGAAGGCTATTTCCTCTCATGCCTTCATTTGAGACATGGCAGAAGAGATTGACCTGCACCTCATTACAACCTCCTTCGCGTCGTTTCATGGGCAGCGGTACAGTTCCTCCTTTCTAACTGTGATTATCTGACTTTTCAGTTATAACATGCTTTTAACATCCTGAAATGCCACCATTGATTTCAGCAGAGTGACACTGACCTGTGCTTGCCAAAGGTTTACCCCATTACAATGTCTTGGACAGATATGATTTCTTATCACAGGGGCTTGACCATCAAGGTCCCAAAAAACTCGGTTTCCTTTCTTTTTCCTAGGAACTTAAGTAGAAATCCTAAAGGGAAAACAAACATCCAGGATGGATCACTGAGAGTTTTGTTTGAGTAAACAGAGCTGTAAATAGAATTCAGGGTGATGGCAAGTTATCATACTAAGACATCTACTATCTGTAAGGTCAAAGAGTAATTTATCAAAGAAATATGGACGCTGTGACTTGGTATGCCAGTGATCAAAATAAGCACCATCCACCATAATAGAAATACCTGTTGCTTTACTTTTCCTGTATATTCACCAGTGTCTCTTTTAACTTCAGAGATTTCTCTCCTGTCCCTTAATCAAGGAAAATACATGAATGTTTACCACTTCAGCCTGAGTGTTGCAAGGAGAAAAATCCCAGAGTAGAGTCCTCAGCACACTGGTAGGCTGAAGACATTGCCTCGCATGATAGAAGGGTCTTAAAGGCCTAAAATGAAGAGAGATTCAGGGAACTTCCAGAAGGTGGTTGAGCCAGGAGAGAGATTGTCTGAGCCTTTGCTTGTGAGAGCCACTCCACTCTGCTGTTCAGTGAGAGGCTTAGCAGGCAGCAGGTGTGGGATGCCTGTGGCTGCTATAGTCAATGTTGCCTGGCAGGGGTTGAGATGGTGCATGATCATATTTTGAGCTTCTTCAAAGGAATGAAAGGAATGAACAGAGGTTACTGTAGTGCATTATCAACAGAATAACCCCCATTCTCCACTTAAAGTAATAATCCTCTCTTTGTAAGCACCAGTAATCTGCAGCCAGCATGCGCAAAGCAATTCATAATTTTCTTTGACTTCTGCACAACCTGCAACAGAAAAACACAAATGATACCCAAAATAACCTGGCAAGACAGGTTATGTGTATAACAAGCAGAAGTGAGCAGGATTGCACTAAAAAACATTGTAAAGCCTGAATTTTGCTCAGTAATCTCATGTCAGTCTCATGGCATTGCGTAAGTTTCCACTTGTTAACAGATCCTACATATTTCTTTCTTCCTAAAACTTTGTTTTAGCGTATTAAAATGGTATCCGTGAGGTGTCACCAGTAGTAAGTATGTTGCATTTTCTTGAGCTAAATGTAAACTATTGCATTTTGCTGAGCCCCTCTTGTTAGTGAGGATCAGAATGAAGAGAGTGAGACTTATAGTTTCAAGCTACTTGTGTGGAAGTGGTTTTATCAAAATTACAAACAATTATGCACAGATTTGAAGGGTTGTACCAGAAAGCAAAGGAGCAGCAATTTCTTTTGTCTTTTGATGAAAAGATGGAAGTAAAAGACAACAATGGTTTATGAATGTGCTAACAAAAAACCTGGAACAAGAAATTAATTATTTTTAAAACCTTGAGAAAGTCTTGAAGAAAATAATTAAAAATCTACTGCTAAATCCCTAGTCGCATAAAAATTATTTTGGCAGTATAATTTTTTTTTTAAAAGATAATATTCTTGGTTTTTCACTTTCATGAAATCTGGTGATCTCTAGTGTCTTAAATCCCTAAATTCAGTACATTATTATAAATCGTAGGATTGAAAAAAACAGGAGAAACACAGTTGATACCTGAAGCTAGAATTACTCCAAATACACTACCATTAACAGCTGAAGACTAGAAATATTAGCCTTCTTGCTAACATGATGAGCAATGACCATCTGTCTTCACAAAAGATTCCCAGCCAAAAATGATTACCTCAGTCCCAGTAAACTCTTGAACTTTTCCACAGAGCAATAAAAGATTTAATTAAGGGGGTACAGAGCAAAGACCTAGAACCTCAAAGGTCTATCAGGTGGTTTACTCTTGTATAGACTCCCTCTTCTGTGAAAATCTGTACTACAAAACAATGAAACAATATACATTTTATGTTAGGAACATATAGAATAAAAAAAAGTCTGTGGAGCAATTTTCTGTAAATACTACGGAGAATCTGGTTCAACTTCTTCTCTCTCTTCAACTCCCTGAAATCTCAGTTACTCTATTAATAGCTGAATTAGGTTTACTCCAACACAAAACAGAAAATAAGAATAAAAACCCTAGTAATATATGTCTGTCTGAATTTTAAATGGATAATGTAAGTTGTATCAGAGCTAACTCGCTGCTTGTGTGTCTCTCACAATGCTATGTCAATGTCTGGTGTCAAGCATCTCTTGACTGATATAATGTGAAACAAACCCACAACCATGAAACTAACAAGGTTTCTGTCAGTAAAACTAGAAAACCAGTCATTTATTGTAGTGGCAAGCAAAACCCCATCTCCCCAATGTACTGGCACAGAATGGATTGTGTATATAGTCTGTGCAGAATTACAGATCTTGGCCATAAAAATTAGAATATCAAGATCAGTATCAGCAAATAATTGTAGCCAGATTAAGGCAAACACCTGCAGGTGGAAACACCTGTGGATATTTGCATCCACACAGTCCAAGAAAAATCAAAAAAACCCTACCCAGGATAATGGAACTTTCCACAGAGGTCCATTTCCTTCATAGAAGCCATAAATTATTAGAAGTAGGTGTTATATAATCCAAACAAGGCCAAAAGAGTCATTGCACTTCCAAAGGTAAGAGGACAGACACTGTTACCCTTGAAAGAAAAAAACAGCACAAATGGACACGAGCTGTAAATCACTACTGACAGGGCTGGAAAGCAGGCTGACTTCAAATATTAAATAGCAGAAATTGCAAGTAAAAAATTTGCAAGTTTTTACTATTTGGGGCATAATAGCACTTTTTTATTCATAGATCCTAAAGTATTTAATAAGAATGGATTAAACTTCTTCCTCTTGTTGTAGCTAGAGGAACTAGGGCATAGAGGAATTGCAGGGACCTTGCTAGCATTTGTCTCGCAGTGCTTCCATAACTACCAGGATGGGGAAAAAAGATCCTAAGGGCTGTGTTTTATAAAGGTAGTAGGTACTGAACTTATAAAGGCAGAAACAAGGAAAACATTTCGGATGAAGGAAATGAGGAAAAAAAAGAATATGAATGGGAAATAAATAGGAATGAGGAGTGAATGGAAAAGAAAAAGAAAATCTCCAAGATACTAAAAGGAGGGCGTTTGTACGAGCCTGTAAATATAAACACGTTCACTGCAGATGCACAGAGACTTTTATAGCACTTGTGAATTTTTAATAGGGGTGTCTCAGCATCAGGCTCCTGCCATGCACACAGATTAAGAATCACCTGAGCTCTGTGCACAGGGCTGTGGCAGGAGGCCCCTCCGAGACTGGGCTGGAAGCCGCTCCCATTAGCGTCACCTTGGTAAGTGTCATCCTGAATGGTGAGGTGGGCCTTTCTGCTGACAAGGATGCAATCAGCTGAATGACTAAATAGTTCGGCTTCCAGATGAAAATCTTGCAAGTTAATCAGTATTGGGACAATTTTCTCCCTCTCTTTTTTTTATTTTTAAAAAAATCTGTGAACTCAGAAGTTTCTTATAAAGAATAAAAGCACATTTTAAAGTCAGTATAATGAATTAGCAATCCTCAAGAAATTTTAAGCCAGTGAGGACAATCTAAAAAAAAATTCTTTCTAAGTATTAAAGTACAATGAAAATCAATGATGCAAAATATTAGCTTTTTGCTCAGCAGTTCTTAGTCTCACACATCTGTTTATCTAAAATACAATGACTTCAGTGTTGTTTGCTTATGTTTGAACTACAGCAGTGTGGTGTCTCATCAATAGATCAGTTTCCTCAGTTTTAATGGATAATATATGTACCAGATATTCAGAATTCTTCCTTTTGTGGCCTGATCTGAATCCTGCTAAAATACCTTATTTTCATGCACTTTGGCCCACACTTGTGAAGCTTATAGCTGCACAGATATTTTTTAAGAGCCTGAATTTTATTTTTCAAACCCTGTATGGAGTGAGAAGGAACTCATGCCCAACCCAAAGGTGCCATGTTGATTTTTTTATAGTTAGCTTATAGACAGTCTATTTTTTTTAACTTCTAAAGGAAGCAGAATCTCTAGAAAATGGGAAAAAAAATGCAGTGGCCTACTAAATAATTTTTATACATTCATCCTTTGAGTATTTATAATTGATTTCCCATAACAAGCTTTCATTTACAACTTTTATTTCTTCATTAGTATTTTTCCTCTATCTAGACGTAATATTTTTGAAGTTATTTTCTGTTTATAATTGTTTTCTTCAGCTATGGTGAAAAGGAACAGTATAAAAGCATTAAGTAGTTAAGACAGTGAAAAACATGGAAATAGTCAAATTCCCATACAAATTAAAAAGCCAGTGAGAAGCCCAAAAGAAGTGAGGAAAAAAAATCACAGTGTTTAAACTATACATCATCAAAGCATAGCAAAAGCCTTTCTTATTTAAAAGGTAAACAAAATTGCTACAAATGCTTAGATGGGTATTTGAGTATCTCTGCATTTTACACTTCTGCAAGTCAGCCCCTGACAGCCACGGGGACTGTCCAGGTTCAGTCCACAAGAGCATTCCTTCACACTTCTGAAAGCTGTGATTGGCCTACAGTAATGTATGTTTACTGCTGCTGCTCAGGCTGCACCACAGCAGTCCCAGAATAGGGTTTGGATCGGGTGTCTTGAGCAGACCTCCTCCTAGACGGCAAACGTACGAGTGTAAACACTTCTTTCGCATCTTAAGGGAAAGCATAGTTGACAAATGAAAGGGAGTGTAGGTACCAATTTTGTTCACATATCACATAGGCTCAACTTGCATCCCAGTTTTTACCTGCTGGAAGGCATTTTTGTTTGTCATTGCATGACTTTTATAATATTTGATAAGATCTCTCAAATTTTCCATCTGAGGAAGGGTTAATTGCACAGTGAACAAGTAACAGATTAGGAGAACTTCAGTGCATCAATATTTACATGCTTTGTTAATCCAGTGTTGCTTTTTGCTTACCTTTTATGACAGTTATTTACAACCTGGCAATGTTATTTTGAAGAAATATTTCTTGCACCAGCAAGGATGATGTCAAAGTTCCTACTTTGCCCAAGGCTCTAGAACTGCTAGAGATAATGTGGAGGAATTTCTAAGCAATATGAAGTATGTATGGCTGGGTGGGCTGCTTCAGGCCTGTTTATATACCCCCTGAGCTTGGCTCAAGAGTCTCACTGGAAACAAAATATTGAATAAGTCATTATAGTGGGGAAAAAATTGTCAGACTTTCTGACCTGATGACTTCTGAAAGAAAAAAAAAAAGCAGAAAAATTCAACTAGGGGATTTCTAGGTCATGTGCCAACTACCATGTGCCGTGACTGACTCCTAAAGATATGCCAGGACCACCAAGTAAACCAAGCCCCTCCCTCTCTTGACGAAAGCTGCAGAAAACTCTGTAGGTCTGTCATTGTTCTTGCTTCAACTGATTAGGGTTTGAAGAATGGAATATTTGAGAGGCAAATGATCTGGATATTAGATAAATCCGAGCCATTCAAATTATTTTCTTAAGGATAATGATTTACACATGTCTGGATAGGAAAGGGTTGATACGATTCGGGCTGGGGGAATATAGCAGCAGGAGGGTCATTTAGGGCAGAGGGAGGAGGATGGTGAATGGCTGGGGCACAGAGCTGATCATCAGGAGAGATGACCTGCACCCCTCACCAACCTGCTTTTGCTGTTCAGCAAGGTTGGAGCAAGTCTGGAGACAATAACAAGATTCAGGCTGGGCCAGTGATCTCCAGGCAAGCCCTGGGTGCTGGGGCAGGCTGGGTGAAGCCGGAGGAGAGTCGGCCTGTTGCTCTGGGTCTCTCTGGATCAGTGGGGTGCAGGGCCAGGGGACTGTCTCCACCTCAGGGGTGAAGTGAACATCAGCAGTAATCCTCTGCAGAGTTGTGCCTCTACTGACAGATAACGTTCTACAGATAATGTTTGTGAATGAAGGATGGTGCTCTTAATATCAGCACATCCCTAAGCAAGTGAACTGGAAGGGCTGAGCTTTATTGGAGTAATACTAAGAACTGTGCCTCTTCAGACATGGAAAAATCAGTGAATATGAGCATTTTTTTAAAGAAACTTTAAACAGGTGCATATGAGTTATGAGATCCATTTGAAATTCACAAATGTTTGCAGAGGAGTTTATACTGAAATTCAGTTACATAAGGGATGCCAGTCAAAAGGCAAGGTGTAGGGAATAAAACTAAAGGCTTTTTTTTCCAGATTAGCTTTAAAGGCATGCTGAGTTTCTCCCTCAGCCCAGCTTCATGTTAACTGGATCTGAATGTGTCAGTTCCTCCTATTTTCTGCTGCAACTCCATGATAGGACTCTCATAAAACATACCTTATTTTTTGTCAACAACTGTAGGTGTGGGACTTTACAAGGATTTCAGCTGCCCTGTTCTATTCCCTGAGAACACGAATGTATCAGCATATTCAATGTACATACATGCACATCATTTTACACACTGCTTTATACCCTGGTTCACTTTTGTGTAAGATTTTAAGGATATTTTTAAATAAATACAAATGTATAAAGTATATATTAGTTGTGAAACTGTTCACATTATTAAGTGGGAAGTTTTTTGTTGTTCCAAACAGATAGAGAAGTATATACAGTAAAAGAAAATATGTACAAATAACTAGGGCACATTGAATTAACATAAAAGGTGAAGAAAAGAAATGCATAACAGGAAGGCCACAAGAGAAATCAAGACATATTACACTGTCTGTGAAAGAAAGACTGACATCTAAACACGAAGAGAAACATGAAACAAAATGTCTACTTACTTTTGACTATGTTCCCTTGGGTTACAGGGAAATGGGAAGGGTGACATTTAAAACCAGGGGGTACTGACTAAGAGACCTATGTCATTAATTTGGATTGCTAGATAATGAGGCAGAATAATAATAATAATTAACATATAGACACATCAGGTTTTTTAGATATCTTTGCTTGTTTTTTCCAGTACACTTTTAATCAAAAAATTGTCACACAAGAACAAATTCCAAGTGTAGTTTCAGAGAACCAAAAGGCACTTAGAGCTTCTACGTATAATGAATTTTGGACTCCAACAAATACACTTTTATTTCTTTTTCATGGGATGTAATTGACTTGAGTATTGTGCTTTGTGAAGAATAGCAACAATGCTTTCATAAATATATTCTTTCATCAGCTTACTATTTTAAGTTTAGCCTTATGAATTTTAATTTAAGGTGGAAACTGTTGTGAAAATCCCTTAAGTTTGGTTGAAAGCAAGCAGAATTTTGTACATACTTTTTCTTCTCATTTGCAATAATTCTTTCACCATAGTTCTGCAGTTCTGTGTCTTTCTGAAGCATCCTTCTCTGTATTCAAGTTAAGAGAAATCCTGAGAATCTTTAAATTTGATACCCATTTATCATCCTTCAGAAAATTTTCTTACACGTAGCATCAGTGTATGATGTCAAACATCTACATATACATGTTTAAGGGCTGGACTCAAACCAGTGCAGAAAGTTGTAGTGAGTCATTGCCCAACTGATGATGAATCATCCCCTCAGCACCTGGGACTGATTCATCCTTGCAGCAGGCAGCTATTGGCTACTGCCTTTACAGACACAAACACTGTCTCATAGATAGCAGTTGTCTGTGTTAGGATTTTGCTTGGTTTGTTACTGCAACCATTAATTGAACAGAAAAAAGATTGCTAAAAAAGATCAGTTTCAGTCTGAAAGCCTTACAGCCCACTTTCTCTATCCTTTGGATGTTCTCGTGTCCTTGGAGGACATGTCCTAACACCTGAGAAAAACACCTGAAAAATTTGTCACCAATTTCAAGTGAGAGGTGCAGACTTTGTTTACAGGCTCTATTCTATACAAGTTCCTCCTCAGTCAGAGAGCATCCAGAGCTGTATTTCAGATCATCAGCTTGATTACTTACAACCTGCTTTGGAGATTGATATTGGTTTTCTCTCTGACTGTAGTATTATATGATCTATAGTTTCCCTGTTGTGACTTACTGATCTTTGCTTCCTGGCCTTGGTTCAGCTTGGATCTCAAGCTTTTTGATTGAGCTGTTTGAACCTGGATTGATCTCTAATTCTGGTCTGCCCATGACTGTGAGTTTGTCATCCAGGAACTGGACCAAGCCTGGATATTTCCCACTGTCTCAGGAAAAACTAAAAATCTAAGGATCCATGTGTAAAGGTAAGTGTCATCAATAAAGGCATTATAGTTAAATTACTTTTACCTCAATAGAGAAGAGAACAAAAAACCCCAAAAAACCAGCCAACCAACCATCCAACCAACCAACCAACAAACAAAAACAACAAAACATGTTTTGGGACTGGAATCTTCTAAGATGACAGAAATCAAGAGAAAAAATAGGCACTCATTCTGAGATATGGGTCACGTATGATTTATCAGATATAGCTGCAATTATTTAAATAAACACTCTGGCTTATTACAAAGTACAATGTTCACAAGCCATAGAAGAGTTCTAAATGCCACATCTTCAAAGTAACACCGATTCCCGATTACGTACAACTACTTAGTCCCTCCCCATTTTATTTCTGCAGAAGAGTATCTATTTGCCATGAACCTTAAAGGATGGTGTTCAGATACCGTAGGTACTGATGCCATTTTAGGTGTCCCTGGTATGCTACGACTCTAGAAAAGTAGAGCTCTTCTACAGGTTCCATATCTCCTTCACAGATATTATGGATCTTAAATAGTGCTGGAGTGCTGGATACCTAGAGACTATAACCAGAGACATCCTTCATTCGGCTTACTACCAAGTCAAGCTGCTTTACCTGTCTGCCACAGAATAAATGCTGCTATTTCCTGCCTCTGTCAGCCTATTTTCAGTCTGAAACAAGCTTTTCAATAATAGAAGCAAACAGAAAAGTCTAGACTACAGCTAATGTTTTCTGAAAATTCTCTTGTTGTTCATTTAGAAAAGTGGTTGTTGCATGAGAATGAAAAGACAGACTGCTATGGATGTAATGTAATGTGCATATATAAATACAGATGTCTTCTTGGCCATTTTTGAAATGAAGGCCAAATTAGTCCAGATCTGCCTCAACAGGCAAAGCTATTGCTTCATTTCTGCTGAATCCATTCTCGTTATTAAAACAGAATATTCCTGTAAATTCTATGCTGTGATTTTATCAAAATAAGGTTTGATCCATATCACTTTTGCAATTGGACCAAATCACAGCTAAAACCAAACCAAACTGGAAAATATCAATAAATTCTTACTAGGATAAAATTATTTTGGATTTCTTTTAACTGACCGAACAGACGGAGCCACTGGACTATCCAGAACATGCAAAACACAATTTCATGTATTATATTCTCAAAGTAATTTAACAGTTTTTCTTTCAAAAGACGGATCTCATAATGTCTCAAGACTCCAGATATTATTAGCAATCTCATTAAAGCACAATCACTTTGCTGTTGTCTTCTTGTCTTAGCGTTGTGGGTTTTTTGGTGCATGTCCTCAGGAGCACATGGTGGAACCACAGGTGCTCTCCAAGGTCCTGAAACATGGGAGTGGACTTTGGAACGTTTTGTTACTAATTAGAAGTATTGAAATTTTAAATCAACATCTTCAATTAACTGTGGGTGAAAAAAATATTCATTTAAAAGCTAAATATTTAAATTCAAAATTATTAGGATCAATCTTGGAAAAGAGAACTTAAGTTTAAATATATACTTGTATTTACATCACATTTAGATGCCACATAGTACAGATGAGAAAGCAAGCAAATTTGGGTTAGGCAACCTCGGAAATGTAAAACATCATCCTGGTCATTTAAAATATTTGGGAAGTATCTTTCATGGATGTTGAATTCCTGGAAAACAAAGTTGCTGAGATTTGCCAGGCAAGCTGAACAATGTAAAGTTCTTGCTGATCTCTGAGGTATCAGTATGCTCATTATTAATAAATACTGTTGTTCTCTCTTTAAATATATGCACCAACATTTGTAAGCTTGGTAGTGGCCTTTTTTCTCAGAAAAAATGTAATGGAAGACATTTCATGAACATTTGTTCTGAAAAGTGAGGCACTGCCCTTATGTTATATTCCCTTGTAGTACCAGCTATTTATATGAAAGAATGGTGTGGTGAGCTATTTTCTTTTTCGATTTATTGTCTGAAGTTGTTGCATGGCATAAGTTCGAGATACCAGAGATTACTTGTATATTTCTGTGTAACAGTTCTGAGCTGCCAAGCTGATACTGTGAAAAAACAGTTCAAGCTTTGAAAAAACTGTCCAAGTTACTCAACACATAGTGTATATTTTCTGTAAATTATGGTGGTCTCCTTGTGGAAATATGCATCTAAACATGTAACCAGCTTGCAATCTTGCAGTCTTAATCAAGAGTTTAAGAACTGAATGTTAACCTTGATTAAGCTACGTCTGCAGTTCATGCCACTCTCTGTATCATAGCTCAGAAAAAAAATGTCCATGTTGCTCATAAAAGCTTACTCTGCTGGTCCATTGATGCCGTTTTCATGGATAACTAAATGACATTATTTTTAATCTACCTTTAATTTGAATTTTCTTGTCCACTAACCTAATTAAAATGAACAACATGGTATAAATTAAACTTGTACTATACTATTCCACTACCTCAAATTTCAGGGAGAATTTATTACTAAAGTCTTTCTACCATAAACCCTGGGAGGTAATTTGTTTAGAATGCTTTCTTCAAGTTTTACTGTGTTTTCTAAATTATATTAAGGTCCTATATGAACAAAGAAGGCATAGTTCTTCAACCAGTGAAAATCAAGACTACTGAAGA
>WEIT01028891.1:0-15159 GCA_013389985.1 Dryoscopus gambensis
GGGGAAGATATTTTCATCGGTACTGTTTGAGAAAGGGAGGGAGAACATAAAATCACTGAGGTGTTTCACATGTCGGGAGGAGAAGAGAACTGCATTATGAATGAAGCAAAGTAATCAACCCAGCTGTCCTTTCCCCATCAGCTTCAGCCTCTGTCATATAAATTAGGGATGCCCAAGTGCTTGGGTAAAATAAAAATATGCCAAAAATTTCATTATATTTCAGATTGCCTAATTCATAAATTTAAGGATAAAGAGTCTTTGATTTAGCTCAATTTTTTTTAGTTCTGTGAATTTTCTTCAGGTTGTATAATTCTGTAAGAAGTGCATTTTTAGACCTTCATGTGGTGGGGAGTCCTCACCTGGGTAAGAAGGCATCCACAAATACGTAAGTACTTAGCAGATTATTCTGTATTCTGCAGGTTGCCCTTTGTATTGTGAAAGCTGTGGGAAGAGAAGAAGCTGAAGTTAAGAGAGGGAAATCTGAAAACAGAAAGAATTTTGAAGACACATTCAGTCACATTTGATGGGGTTTTTTCACTCCCTTGATAATTTTGCTCATCCCTGAAATAATGGGAAGAGATGTAGTCTGAAATAGGGTTTGCTGCTGCCCTCAGTCTCTGCCTTTGGCAGAAAGTCTTGGTTTCATTGACATGGGATTGTCAACTTTCTGCAATTTAAGGGAAGGGCTCTCTATAAAAAGATTTCCAATTTGAAAAATGCCAAGGAAGTAGAAGGTGTCAAAGGTGTTAAATTGAGTGCACAGGGTTCATTATTTCGGTAATATACTATATGGAATATAAACTGAAACTGTGAATAAACTTTATGCACACACATGGTCTTCACATACCTTATCCTCTCATAAAATGACCTTTTTTATATAAGATAATACTGGTTTCCACTATAGTTATACAGTTCTACCATTTTGGTTTGGGAGAAAGCTGAAAACCCTTTATTTTTAAATATATTTGACATTTACACTCAGCAATTAGGGTGACATGATTCCACAACAACCATGAGAAAAGACTGGATTTATAATAAGCTGTTATCTCCTATTTTATAGTTCTCTTTAAAAAAAGGAACTGTCAGGCTGTAGAGGGTTGATGTTAACCCTGGCCAACAATTAAGCACCGACCAGAAACTCACTCACTCTCCCCCAGAGGGACTGGGGACACAGTTAGAAAAGCAAAAGCAAAAAGCACTTGAAGCCTGATATAAAGACAGTTGTAGTGATGCAAACGGGGAAAAAAACCCCAGGTGGTGCAAAGACCATCACTCACTGCCTCCCAATACCAGATCGATGCTCAGTCAGGCTCTGAGCAGCAGCTACCTTGGAAAATCTAGTCTGCTTCCCCAGTTTTTACTGAGTTTAGCCCAGCTTTTACATACTTCACATGGTATGGAATGCCCCTTTGGTCAGTTTGGGTCATGTATCCTGGCTGTGCCCCACTCTAGGTTCTGGCCGAAGCCCAGCCTGCTCACTGGCAGGACAGAGTGAGAAACAGAGAAAGCCTTGACAGTGAGCAAGCATTGATCAGAAACAGCTAGAATATCCCTGTATTATCAACACTGTCTTGGTCCCAAACTCAGAAGAGCACTGTATGAGCTACCAAGAAGAAATTTAGCTCCATCCCAGCCACTTATCTAAATTAATACCTGAGTCACACATATATTTCTTTAGGTTTTCAGCCACTGTTTCCCTTTCAGGTGTTAAAGCATTCAAAACAAGTATAAGGTCAGATTGCAGTGTAGAGTGAAAATGGGTTTAGTGTGTTTGATCACCTCCACTAGTTAAGCTCCTATGCTACTTGTTATTTACCTAGACTTTACTTTCTTTTTCACCACATGGTGTTATACACATTTTTCTAATAACAGGAGACTACTTTTCATGTTGTCTCTTCCATTCCAGTTGTCAGGCACATCACATAGGTCACAACTGCAGCAGCTAGAAACTGAGCTTCCTCTGTAAAGAGGCACAGACAGCTCTCCTATTTTTAAGGTTATGTCTATGACAGAACTTAGAAGATAAATTGCACCTCACGGAGACTCCTAAACTTGCCAGCTTGGGTCTTGACAACAGTGAAGCCAAGATACCAGGAGGCTAAGGACAGACTACAGGACGTATCAAGATCCCAAAATAAATATTTATGCAGTCTGCATCAAACTAACTCTGGTATCTTTAAAACTCAAACTATTTAAGTGTAGTAGTTTATTTGTACAGTAGAGAATAAAAAAGTCATTCTAGTTGATAGTCTGTCATAGCTCTTCTGCGTGGGAGGCTGAAATGGTGGGCAGATGTAACAGAAATAAGTTCTATATGACTGGAAAAAATCTTATCTGTGTTATATAGATCAAGGTGTTTGGAGCTTTATCTAGGAAAAATCCAGGAGCATAAGGGATCTAAGAAGACACTTACAAGATGTTGTACTCAATGGATGTCTCCAAAATCTTGAAACCAAGCAGAACAGGAATGGTAGGATATATAAAGGTGTGGTTTTGCATGTAAAAGAATGTGCTTACAATAGAGCCTGTTGTGAAATCCAATATCAAAAGTCCAGAGAGCCCAATTAACTTTCCAGTTTTTTCAGTAATTATTTGTGAGAATTTTCCCAAACAGAACAGGCACTGCATTAATTTGTTACAATGAGAATAATTTCATCCTATTGAGTTCGCTAAAAGACTTTTAATCCAGAGCATATATACTATAACAGCCATCAGTGGTACAGGAAACCCACATGCTCATTGCATATTTTATTCTAAGGGGTACCCATTAAATTCCACTGCTAATACAAATTTGGCTACTAAGGACATCTCTTCTGGTAAAGGCTTGTTTTGGGGCAAGGTGTGCTATTAATGTAAAATGTGCTATATTTCACTTGGTTATATTTCTCACAGTTCTGTATCAAAACAGAACAGCTGAGCTTTGGAGGAAGGGTACCTCAGGATTTGCAGGCACCAAAATATCAAACTGGACATTCAGACCTCCAGTAACTGTTGGAACCTGTTGTACCTGATGGAGAAATACAGCTGATAGGCACTAGGCAGATGCTGAGACAGGAGACCAGAACTAGGATTTGGCTCCTGCCTTCAATAATGGGCTAACACCAAAGTTAAACAACTAAGATCAGATCCTCTTGTTGATACTTCCCCTTATTATCTTGAAGTTTCTTTCAGGAGATAGAAGAAGGAAATATAACTCCCCTTGGTTCAGTGGTAGAAACAGTTGCCAGAAGCTTCTGCTATCGTGAATGTACAGTGTCTGGAGTCGCTTACTTCATACTGATGTGTGGATTTGTCCTGCCTTCCAAACCACCAGGGAGCGACTGCTGTAAGACCTGCACAGATCCACATCCAGATGTATCATTCTGCTTGTTGTATCACGTAGATGTACCATTCTACAGTTGAAGAAAAGTTATTCATGCAAATGAGTGCATATTTTCTCTCCTATGCAAAAAAGAGCCATGTCTTGTAAAAAGAAATTGAACGGTGTCTTATCGGTTGGACATGACCAGCGCACTGAAACTTTTGAGCTTCTCTCTTGCTATTCACATCTCAGTTCACTGACTTTGTGCTGGTGGCAGGATGTCCCCCCTCTCTCATGGGTGGGGCATTTGGAAGAGATAACTCAGGCCAGATTAATAGCCCAGCGAGGAGTCAGAGAGCCCAGCAGGAGGCCAGAGAGCTCAGCAGGAGGTCACCTCCAGACTCCTGAGAGTCTAAGCACCAGCCCCGAGTACACATCTTGGTATGTGAGCAGATGTGGAAAGAAATAAAAGAAAATAAACATCAGTGGCCAAGAGACATGGTTCTTATGTCTATAAAAGTCCCCACGAATTAATACAAAGGCAGAAGTCTCTTACACACTCCTTGGGAACGTACAAGGAGATTTCTTCCTGAAGCTTGGACGCAACTTCGAGGTTACTTTTCTGGGAATTGAGAGGAAGGATTTTTAGATGTGTGCTCCATCAAGAATTGGCAGTAAGAAACACTGGATCCTAAGTTATACTATTTTTTGCTAGCTGTAAATTTAACAGTACCTTTAACCCCATGTGTAATACTAGTTTTCCCTTTTGGTCTAATCCCTGTGTAGTAATAGTCTGTTTTAAGTCTTACGTCTGTTAGTTTTGTGTCTATTAATAAAGAATTAATTTTATAATAGACCTAATCAGCCATTATTAAAGCCATTATTAAAGAACTTTCAAGTGAGAGTGGGTTTTTGGGATGCTGGCCACCTCAATAACACAACTACCTGCTGCCAGAAGCCTGGCCAAAAAGGCAGGGACTGATTTAAATCTACACCATCCATTTGTAACAGTGCTTCCATGTCAGTATTCCTAGGGCCATTTTAATTTCCACTAGCCTATGCTGCTGAAACAGTTGGACATCTGCTCCAGAATAGTTGATTAGGCTCCTTCTGTTATCAGTGGACATGGCAGGCATCCCCAGAGCTGGTACATACCTCCAGATACATCCAGCAGAATTAACAGGGAGTCCAAGTGTTAATTTGGACTACATGCAATAGGCTAGATGTCTTTACTGTGTGCCACATTCAGATTAACATTAGTTTNGATTTAAATCTACACCATCCATTTGTAACAGTGCTTCCATGTCAGTATTCCTAGGGCCATTTTAATTTCCACTAGCCTATGCTGCTGAAACAGTTGGACATCTGCTCCAGAATAGTTGATTAGGCTCCTTCTGTTATCAGTGGACATGGCAGGCATCCCCAGAGCTGGTACATACCTCCAGATACATCCAGCAGAATTAACAGGGAGTCCAAGTGTTAATTTGGACTACATGCAATAGGCTAGATGTCTTTACTGTGTGCCACATTCAGATTAACATTAGTTTGCAGCATAACAAATCACATCAAAGACACTGCTTCCCCCAGGCCCACCACAGTACATCAGTAACATTAAAAAAAATTTGCTTCACTGACCTCAGTCTTGGCTAGCAGGGATCTCAGGCCAGGCAGTATACAGGATCTTAGATGTTTCTGACAGAGAACTGGACTTCAGATACCTGAAACAAAACCATGGAAATTTCACCATTAAATGGAAAATAAAATTGTAATAAATAAAGAACCTCTTGTTCTCTTGTGTTCTTTTTTTTTTCTTCTGCAGCTTATGGAGACTTTTTTTTGCATTTCTTGTTACAAGAGGTGTTCAAATGAAGGTATTTTTCAAGTCTTGTCAGTTTCTTTTGGAATGAAAAGCAATGTCCTAAATTCTGGCATGCCTCACATCTAAATTTTAAAACATATTTTGATTTATAGACAATGAAGTAAATAGTTCTATATCCTGCAAGTTTCACAGAACTTTGTTTTTCTTATGACATTAGATTTTCTTGAAAAAAAACCCCAAACAGCTCTAATTCACTGAGAATTCAAAGGATACTGTTGGCACAAACTATGACAAAAAACCAACTCCATTACGGTCGTGCTCTACAAACTGAGCTCCTTTTCTCCATGCTATACAGAAAAGAATCTGAACAGTCATCTAAATGTTGACACGCAGTTTCTTTGGACATGCAAGTAGCAATTATACTATGCTAAATGTTTGCTGTCCACGGATAACTTTATGAGGCTGTTTAGGATCTGTAAAGCTGAAAGGCCAATCAAAGCATACCTTAGTGAGAAGTTTGTACAGCTTTCTGTGTCTGAAACTGTTGTGAAACTCAAGGGAGTAAATTAGCGCAGGTAAGAACCTGTAGCCCACCCTAGCATTCTTTGCTTTTCTTCTCCTCTAAGGCCATCCAGGAGAGCACAGGGAGAGGAGCAGCTGCCAGAGCCTGTTGTTTGCTGATTGTGCAGGCAGAGCCCACAGAAAAAATCCTCTGCTTTCCACTGCACCAAGCAAACGTGCGTGTGTGTGCCTGTGGTTGGTGACTTTTCTGAGCTGGCTGTTTTGTCATTCAGCAGTGAACTGTCTTAAGTGTAAGGACACAAAAAACATGGGTTGCCAGGCTTCATTGGCAAAACTCCCGGCAGCAGAGCAGGACTCTCAGGACAAGGTTTTGAAACTCACATCCTAGGAAAGTGGATGTGAGTCACTGACTCCTCTCTTGAATTTCTCTGTAGTCTTGGTAGTATGCAACATCAGCTATATGAAAATGTACCTCTTAGATACAGTCCTTGAGACTTTGCATGCAGAATCACTAGAATCTGGACTGATTTGACGAGGTATACAATATCAACAGCTTACACATCATGCTGCAAACATCCAACATTAGGATATGTTTCCCTCTCTAGACAGTGAGAAAAAGAGGCTTCTTCAACACCTTCCTTCAGCCATTATCGTTGGATGGCCTGAATTTCCATACAACTGCTCTCTGTAACTAAGAAGGGAGGGTGGTTTAGATGCCTACAATAAAGAACTAAGTACGCTTTCTTGCTATAAAAATATCAAGCAGAAAGATTACATGCTTTCCATCCCTGTTCAGTGAAGAATTTTCCATCTGTGACCCTGGCTCTTAACATTCAAGAAATTTTCTCTAAGTGCTTAGCACTAAAGCAATACTGCAAAGAAAACTCATATATCATGTTTGAGTCACGTGGAACACAAGGTATATTTTCCTGATGCTCTGCAGCTGATGTGTAATTAAAAAACAACCCACACATTTTTATTGGTAATATGATATAGAGCAGAGGAAAAAGACATATTATAGAAGTTCAGAAATAAAGCATGTGTCTCAGAGCTTATCTACTTCTTTACTATATCATTCAAATACACTAGTCAATAGTCTTTGCTTGGGTTGTTTCATGTAATCAGCTTCAAACCTGTTTTTAATTCCAGCTTCAAACCTTTCTTTAATTCCAGTTGTCTTCAGCAGGTTGCTGTATGGCTCTGTGCATTGTCCTAGTGAAATCCATTTAACACATACAAGAAAAGGGGATTTTCCCTGCAGAATTCTTTTGACTTTTTACTGAAACAATTTTAATTTAATTATTTGTCATTCAAAATAAGGAAACATTCCTTGTCTGTGAAACCAGACACATTATGTCTTTAGGAATGTGCAGAAGGCTATACATGAACAGTTTCAGTGGGGACTATGAGCAAAGCATCAGGATGTGATGAAACAGGCGATTAACCTTTTTAAGAATGGGATGCTGTTGCTAGGGCTCCCAGCACAATAGAACCTTTCTCATTGTGTTCCCTTGCTGTTATCAGAGAATAAATATCAAAGAAATACTGTTAATTCTGCAGTATGTTGTTGTGGGATTCCAAAAATCCCAGAAGGATTTCAAACCAACATGCATGAGACTACTGTAGAGGCAACAGTGGTAATTGTACTGAAGAATGTTAATGTTTTTAGTATGAGGAACACTTTTGAAGTTATCCTTAGTGATTAAAAAAAAAAATAGAAAAGCATGTGTGATTTTAAGTGACAGCATAATAAAACTGAAATGTCCTTATTTTTCAGTTTTACATTTTGCTGTCATTCCCTCCTCTTTGTATTCATAATCCTCATTCCATTGTTTATACCTAGTTATGAGCCTAGTTATATGCGTATATGTGTTTAAGCATATAGTTATCTTTCTACATTCTTAAATCATTCTTTTTGCTGGAACAAAATGAGCTCTATGCAGAACAGCAGACATTTGTGTAAATGGCTGTATCTGTCAGCCTAGGCATGAAATCCTCTGTGGAGTCTCGCCTTCTTCACATGAAGGTGAAGCCTCTAAGTGCCAAGATAAAGGGGGGGGCAAAGGAGTTACAGAATGTTTTCAGTAATATCATTAAGCAGTGATCAGCTCAACGTTTAAACATGATTATCATAAAATGTTTCACCAATCATATTTGCAAGTTCAGGTGCCAAACTGCAATCAGAGGCTAAAGGCCAGAAGTCAGGTGGCACATGATGGCTGTGATGAGCCCTGTGCTCAGCCATGGCTATCAGCTGCCAGTCTGTGCTTTCTCAAAAAGCTGGAGGGCCTGGGGCAAGAAAAGGAAAAGGTTTTTGAGTAACCAAAATCTCACAAAGTGTTTGGCTCGTGTAGTGCAGGTCTAAATTGCCAATAATGCTCAGCAGCTTTATGGTCACTCACAGGAGAAATGTGAGTGAATGCACAGTAAAAGAAGAACAAATGCCACTGAGGTGCTCTGTTTAGGTATTTCTGGAATGCTATCTATTTGTACTTGTCTTGGTTTGAGACAAATTAGGAGGAAATGTCTGAAATGAACATCTCTAATGGAAGGCAGGTTTCAGCAGCCCCTCCTCCACCAGGTTCGGAAAGAAATTTCTTGGAGGAAAGTGAAAAAACCCCTGTTTATTTAACAAGCAGGGTGCGTGCAGGCACGAGAGAATGAATAATGTTTAATAATAAAACCTCTCGCTGTAGAGAAGACCTGGTAGACTCAGAGTCCTTTCTGTAGGTGTGTCTCTGCTCTCTCCAGAGCTGGGGTGTGGCGTGGGACCCTCCAGGCTGCGGTGTGGGGCCTCCTGGTGATGGTGTTCCGGACTGGAGCAAAGCTGAACAGTTCCAGGAGCCGAAGAAAAAGCCACAGTCCCAGGAACACTTTCTTGCCTCAGCTAGCAGGCTAGCTAAAAAGCTAAAAATTGTAACTCTCGCTCTCTCTCTCCTGAGAAACAGAGCCAAGAGCTGGGGAAAAGCAGGAAGGTGCTCCCTCGGCTCTGCAGCGGTGAGAACGCGGGGGAGTGTGAGTCAGTCCTTAAACACAAACTGTGCTGAAGAATTTGCTCGGCTTCCCCCTTTCTCTCGGACCCAGCTGAAAGGCACAGAAAGGCACAGGATTCATGTCAGGGCAATAACCAGGCGATAGGGGATACAGCATCATAAAGTCACTCCAAGACATTATTCTACAATTTAAGATGAACTGGAGTTGAAATGTGAACTAATATCACAAAATGAACATCCCTGAGATCTGCAGTATCAATATGAACACATATCTGGACACAGCTACTGCTGGCCAAAACTGATTTTTTTTTCAGCTCAGGATTCCAAAACCAGGAGGAATTCCAAAATTATGTAAGTATTTATTTCCTAGAAGGAGCCCTAGATGATTCCAGTAGCAAAAGACCTACAGGCAACTGTGAAACTGTTGGTAGGATGAAAGGAGCAATTTTCTCTGAGTGGTAAAAAGCTTCTTCCTCTTTTTAGCTGTATCTGTCACTTAACCCATTCTCCTTGGTACACTGCCCCTGCCACTTGCCCTGCCTGGCAGGTTAGTGGTCATAAGATAATGAGCACTAATGAGTTTCTGCAGTGAATGTTATGACTTGGCTGAGGTTAAATATTACAAGCAGCCACTTGAATAATGAATGATGAAGAACATGAAGGCAACCTGTTCCTAGCACTTTGGCCTTTGAACATCTGAAGTTGCTTGTTATTAGTTCTGACATTTAGCACAGGTATAGCGCAGCCAGCAGAAATCAGCAGTAAAAGTGAAGAAAGTTGTTTCAATATGCAAGGCATTACATTGAAAACCATCTGTTCTACACTGGTTTTGTAGAATTTTTTTCCTGACAATGCTATTTAGCTAAATTGTCTGTTTTGACTATTTAAGCATATAGACTTGTGGGAGGAGCACATCAAAATGAACTTGTCAGGGTTATTTTTGTTCTGTTCCCCTTCAGGAACAGCTGTGGTATTTTTGGATGCAGTATGGAAAATAACATAACTAACAAAAGTGAGTTGTCATGAGCAGAACCTAGTGATTTTAAAGTTTGATAAAAAATACTGTTTAGGTTGATTCCAAGTTATTTTATAATTCTAGACAGATTCTCAAAATAGTTTTGAACAAATAAAATGATATATCAGAAACTTGGAAAGAAACCATCCTGATATGTTCTGGAAAAAGTATCTGAAAAAAATTTCAATGCTATTTCAATAAACCTGGAGGCAAAATGGAAGAAGAAATAATAAATATCTATTGGTCAAAGAAGGAACTGAAAAGTCATATAAAATGTTAGAATTCTTGCATGAGAAGCGAGAGGTTTCCATTTCAGTTCATGCTTCCTTTGCTATTAAACGTTTAATGAGAAATTTTAAAGCTGTAGCAGAAGAGAATAAAAAAGCTTTAACACAGAATCTCATATAGTCCAGCAATGAGGGTGTTCAATGATGGATGCATTATAAAACTAGGTTTTTTGTTTTTTAAAAGTGTTCTTAGTTAAATATGTTGCCTATCCTCACTGTTTTGATTTGATAACTTTATTGACAAAATTGTTTGAAGTCAATTTGGGAAAAAATATTTAAAAATTCGTTTTGAGTACAAACCAAAAGCCAGTCATGGTCATAGCCATAGCTGTAAGTGTCAAATATTCTTAAGATGGAAGCAATTCTTTTCACTCCCACCAGGAAAGAAGCAGAGCTAACTGTTATAAGAAACAGTGGTTTTTTTAAAATCCAGTTGTCTGCCATCTGAATATATTACTATTTACCAGAACCAATGAAAAATTGATTTCTTTGGTTTTCTGCAAGTTCTTGAGCATGGAAACAAAACCAAGGGATATACTATACATTATTATACGTAAATGAAAAGTTTCATGCTCGCATGCACAGCACTAGAATGGATTCACTCTTTAATTATGCTGCTTTTAAGTGTAGGCTTGGGTGTGGGTGTGGAGGTGTATGTTTGGTTGGTTTTATTAACACTGGACTTTGTCAAATTGTCTTGGATTTTTTTCCTCATAACAATTCAAAATGATGAATTCATCAGAATTAATGTTTATCATCATAATCATAAGAATTTGAAATAATTTATTTAAACAATTTTAGGCAAAAAGTATTTTCAATGAACTTTGATTTAACTGCATAATGTGTTTTTGGGGAGGAGTGGTTAATTGACTGTCATTTCTTCAGGTGAAAATATTGGTTCCATTAGCTTAGAGTGTTAGTAGGGGGCCTTCAATTTACTTTTGTGTCTATTCATGTTTGTCATCAAAGTCTGACTGATGTCCATGCCTTCCTGCTGTGTTTTCTGTCTGCCTTCTCAATGTTTGTCTGTGGTATTTTGGACCTTTTTAATTCTCAGCATCTCATTTCCATGCAAATACTGGAGAAAGTGTTTCTGTATGGCTTGGTCTCTCTCTTCTGTTTTACTAAAAAAAGCACCATTTCTTACTATCCATAAGTGAAATATTTCATACCCATAGCCTGAATATAAGGTGGTATTTATACTATCTCCACTTCTGAGTTATCAATACATTAATTAGCTCCACAACTTACTTTTGTTGTCTCTTTCTTTGCACACTAGAGTTAAAGAGTTAGCCTGAAGTTTCCATAATGTAGCTATTTAAGTTTCCCTAACTATTACCTAATACATCTACTACTATCATTATATGATGTTAATGACAGCAATATTTCTTTCTGAACAGAGAATTATTGTTATTACTGCAACACTTTCTGGTATGATCTTAGCTTGTAGTGGAAAGAAGTAATACCAGTGCAGGAAATGGCCAAAATGCTTGGTTCTTGGATCGGTGCCAAAGAAAATAAATTCATGGTTACCTTTCTTTATCAGGTAATCTTGCTGATGCTGAGTAGGACATAGAAAAAATTGTTCCTCTGCCATGCATAAATATCTCAACTGAAAGAAACTTAAATGGAGTAATCTCAGATACACGCTTATACCAAGAACTAGAATCCAGATATTTAGCTCTTCTTATTATTTTCAGTGTGCTTTCCTTGTGAGAGATACAGATGAAATAGATGTCCACCTGCCTTACACAGCCTCTGCCATTCAAACGCAGATTTAGACACTTGTTAGAACACTTGACTTGTTGTATGTCTGCCCAAGCTGCTTCTGATGGGGAGATAGTTCTGATGGGGAGGTAACACTGCTCTTAAAAGTGGTTTAGCTTAACGCTGAAAGTTATACTGCTAACTGACTTTGTCATAAATTTACTCTTTTTACAGTTAACTTATGTTTCTGAGTAAAAACATCAAAGAAATCAGGTATCATACTTGCCTCTCTGGACAAGACCAGGAAAGACACTTTACAGTTTTCCTTGTTCTCTTAAACCACTCTGGTAGGTTGAAACAAATGACACTAATTTCTTTCATCTTCCTTGCTTCTTATGGGTAAAGGACTTACTTTTGTGAACATCTTTCAGATGTGTAATTCAGCTGACTTCTGGCAGTTCTCACCTTTCTCAGTCTCAGGTGATAATCATCTAGTAATTAAAATCTGTCATTGAGGGCATAACTTTCAGCATTTAGACATATCTACAGTCATATTATAGAAATCCTTGATCCATATATATATTTAACCCTCAGGGTTATTCAGTGATTCATCAAATTTTCTCAGAAGAAATTTTTTAACATCCCTTCATACATACCCTCCAACTTCTAATCTGCTACTGAACCCTCAGTCATCTGAGCCCTCTTCAACCAGGTTTTAATACTACAGTGATTCAGAAGTGTCACTTAACTTGTCCTCTCTTCCATTTGTCATTTTTAAGTCATCCACATCATGGTCCAATTTCCTAGACCCCTGCATGGTGTCAATCCCTCAAGATAAACTCTTTTTACCTGATTGCATAGCTGTTATTGTTTAATGATCTGGGAATCAGATCATTTTCATCATAAGCAACCCTTGTTTGTTTTTAATTCTTGTTGCTATGCACTTAGATTCCTCTCCTAGGAATGGATGAATTCCAGATATATACCTTAAACCTTCTGTTCTTTGCACATTCTAGCCTAGTGTAGAAAGTCTTGACCTATTCCAGTGTAAGTTCTTGTCCTGATGCCAAGAACACTCAGTAGGGTCCTCCCTGATATTTTCAAGAACCCTAACCGAAACCTGCTTTTCAGTTCTTGTTTCTTTACATCGGCTCCTGTGATAGGATTTCAATTTTACTTTTCATAATTAGGGCCTTTTCCTGGTACAAGTTCTGGTTTTCTCTACACCGGCTCCTGAGGACTCCTTGGCGCTCCATTCCTCTTTCTTTTGTGCACTAAATGTGCTGTCTTCTCATTTTCCAACTTACCTTTTGCTCCCACCACTTCTTTTTCTTCTTCCGTGAAGCAAACTTCCAGCTCTGAGTTCTCTCTTTTCCCATGTTTTAAGATTCTCTTTCTTGTTCTGGAGTTTGCCTTGTAGTTCTACTATGCAGCACATTTGCTGAACGTAAATATACCCAAAACTCAAGAGGTCTACAACTCAAGCATATTGTCAAGTATTACAGCTTCCCTCTCTTGGATGTCTTCAGAGTCCTGAAGTCTGTCACCACCTTTGGTTATGCCACTTATTTCTCTTATTTCTTCTTCCTACTGAGTTCCAGCTGATAACTCAACAGCCAAAACCAATATGTGTACTTGTATACTGCTATCAGGAAAAGGGGAGGAAATTGTATCACTAAAGGTTTTAATAAGGTAAGAGTAATTCAACAGACTTGGTCTTTACTGAGAGGCTTTTTTTTCATGACATAGGCTTTGTCAAGCTCATGAACTCACATTATGTTCTGGAGTCTTGAAACAATTTGAATCATTGTAGCACAAATGCATAAGTCTTTAGCTTTAATTTCTAGTATATGTAGGGTAATTTATATTTCTTTATGGGAGAGGGGTTAAAAAGAACCCTGGTATATATAATTTTTTCCCCTGCTTCATTTTCTTTCTTTTTTTTATGCTGCAGAAAAACCAGTATCAGGTTAAGATCTGTGCAGCAATAAACCTTTGCCACTGGCAGGAATCTAGCAGTCACAAACAATTAATTCTTTCTGTGAATGTTACAAGGTTAATTTTAGCCTCCTAAACTGTCTCCTGCCAGATCTGATAAGTTTTCTGCTTTAGCTCCAACTGTCTGATCCCTGATGGGATTTGGCTACAAGGAGGATGGCATTATCAGCCCATTAACTATCACTAGCAGGAGAACTGTGATGCTGATGAATATTGATCACCTGTTCCACAGGGTTATCAGATGATGCTGAGTGAACCTGACGCTCGGTTGTTTCTGTGGGCAGCTTTTACTTTTTTACTGGCTGATGGCACTTCTCTCCCTGGTTCTGCCCGTGGAGGAGAGAGCAGCACAGCAGGGCATCTCTGCTTTTGCCATCAACAGGTTATGTTTGACTGCAGGAAGGGATTAGAGTGAATGCTTTGCCCCCTCTCTGTCTCCCTTATCACACAGATTTGCAAAACATTTTTATCACTGAAGCAGGGAAAGCCCCAGGTGGATAGAAAGGATTCTGAATGGACTTCCAAGCATTGGAGGAGCATCTAAATTGAGGATGGTTTCCATCCCTGTGGTGACTCAGCTGTGTCTAGGGTGGGTAGCTGCATTTCTACAGAAGTTGTGTCAGGGGAGGTTTAGGTTTGATATTAGAAAAAGGTTTTTCACCCAGAGGGTATTTGGGCACTGGAACAGGCTCCGCAGAGCAGTGGTCACAGCATCAGCCTGAAAAGAGTTCAAGAAGCATTTGGACAGTGCTCTCAGGCACATGGTGTGATTCTTTGGGCTGTCCTGTGCAGGGCCAGGAGCTGGATTCAATGATCTTTATGAGTCCTTTCCAACTCAGGATATTCTATGA
Source organism: Dryoscopus gambensis (assembly GCA_013389985.1). Taxonomy (NCBI): domain Eukaryota; kingdom Metazoa; phylum Chordata; class Aves; order Passeriformes; family Malaconotidae; genus Dryoscopus; species Dryoscopus gambensis. The sequence continues at coordinate 14,494 of WEIT01028891.1, forward strand.
TTCTAAAAGATGTCCAAGGCCTACCCAACAGGAGAAGAGTGTGCAACCCAGATTCCTGTGGACATTTGAAATCAGAGCTTGGGGTTTTTTTCAGAGAAGACAATTATGAAAAAAAAAAAAATCTGTATACTGCCACTATTTTCTTCCTAACCACAGCAATATTTCTTAGGGTTCTGGAGGCTAAACATTATTTTGGTTTTTTTTTTCTAAATCACTTTGGGAGAAAAAGGTATTTTATTACATTTCAAGACGCAGCAGCACAAATTCTGGGACTAGAATCAGGAACAATGCATTATTTATTAATACATAAAATATCCAGTCAACTAATAAAGTCTAATTTGATAAAAATCCCTTATTTTGGATATTACTTACCCATTTATTTCATTACTCTGTCAGTCACAATTCATTCAAGAGATGGAGGGGATGGGAACAAAACATGGTCATCATATTGAGACAAAAAGTCATGAACAAACATTTCCTAGGACTAATATTGACTTGGAATAAAGATTAAAAAAACTGACTTAACATTATCTTATCAAAAAGAGGAAAGAAAAAAAACCAAAAGAGATGGTCGGAAATTTTCTCACTGTTTTGGTTTTTTTGTTTAATCTTGTTCCAGTGCACGGCAGGAGAGGAGTAGACTTTTGTCCTGGTTTAGGACAAATT
>WEIT01028897.1:1164-19032 GCA_013389985.1 Dryoscopus gambensis
ACCGTATAAATTTGCGTTGGGAGCCTGCAGTAACTACTACTGCAGTTTCTCCATGTTTTCATGCTGTGAATTTCAAACTTTCTTTCCCTGAGTAAAATCCACTTAAAAGAAATGGAATTCATAATAACTTGAGCCAAACACATTTTTTTCCAAAACTGGAACCTCCATACGCAGGCCCATCNTGGTTTTTGGAAAGGGCTGCACTGCTTTCCAAGACAGAATAGTTGAGCCAGTAGGTTTTATCCAGCAAGGAACCCCTATCTGGTGGCTTGTTGGCTGAGCTGACTGCCAGATCTTCTGTGCCAATGGTAAATTAGTATTTAATTCTTACTACTTTCTATCAGTTTATTAAAAAAAAACCCCAAACAAACACAAAACTCCAACCACTACATAACAAGCATTTAGAGGGTCAACTTCCACAGTGCTGCAAACCAGACAAAAAAACCTGTTGAACAAATTTAAAATACAGAAAAAGGAGTTTCCTGGCATCACAGAGTCTCTCTGAGCAGCATCATTGTCCTCCCCAGCTTCTAGAAGAGACAGAGTGCCTGGAGGGAGGGAAGGAGGGAGAAGTAGTCCATACCTGATACCTGTATCATCTGGCTACCAGAAATGAGTCCAGGAGCCTAAAGCAACTTGGGAGTGGTGCAGACTCTAACCAGCCTGAAAGCATCACTGCAAACAGAAAGATGCTGTTACCCCTTCCTTGACACAACAGGGCAAATCCTGGGCACAGCCAAGGACCTTGGTTGCATATTGAAAACTAACTACATATGCTAATGACTTACATGTTGAAAAATTCCGTTACACGTTGCAAACAGAATATGAACTCAGGTTAAACTCAGTGTAGAACTTTACACCTGGGCTCCAACATTGCTTATCAAAAAATGAGTGTTGTTTTTTTTTTGTCTTTTTTTCTATTTTCTGTGTTAGCTTAAAAATTCAAGAAAACATTGTCTGGTAAAGGAAGTACCAAGGGACTCCTGCTTATAATGATATGAACAGGCAACATCGTGTAAAATTTCTGACACAAATTTAAAAAACCAAGATACTAAATTTAAACAAAGTTCACAGATCTACTTGTATATTTTTCTAATCCCTACATGTTTCATTATTTCACCTGTGATAATTTTCATCACTTCTCTGTTTTGAAAGGAATTTTCTTTTTATATAAAATGCATTACAATCAAATAAAATGTGTTGACATGCTCCTCTTTCTCCATTGGAGCTACCTTTTTTAAACTGTTGCTAAATTTCTCCTAGCAAAAACATTATTACAAGGAAGGGACTCCTCACCACCCACTCAGCTCCCAGAAGACAAGGGAAAAAACTCAAAGATACTGTTTTTCTAATTTGACAGTGATACTCTTTGGCCCTAAAAAAAATGTTCCAGGTCTAGTGCGCATTTTAAATAGTTTCTAAAGAATTAGCTCAAGCAATGCCTGAGCTAATTTCAAGCTTATAGTAATTTTTTAAAACATGGCATATAGGACAAATAATTAACTACTTTTTTCCATCCTTCCTAACTTTGACATTTAAAATGCTCTTCTTTTTAAGGACAGAAGGGTTCTATGGTTGTGAAGTAACCTCACTGCCATGGCTTTTAGCACATAGCCTACTTACTACGGAATTCTGATGTTAGAAATAAGAAGAATCAACCAAAAGACCTCAGTCAACTTGATTTGAAGCAGGAATGTGATTTTTTTTTCTTTCTTCCCTCCAGCTAATGATGAATTATTATATTAAAAATATATATTTCAACTTCAAAGAAAAGCTAGGTTGTTATAAAACGCAGGCATTCAGAATTAAGTTTGAAAAGATTTGACCTTTTGCACACAAAAACTAACACCTACATGAATGAAGTACTGTAGTAAGTGATGATATATGATGGATCATTTAAAATGTGTGTATGGAACGATGCACATTTTTAAGGCAGGGGCAGATGGTGGTTACAGCACATCCAACATTTTCCAATTACTTTGTTTTTCCAAAATATGTCCAGACCATAAAAATATTAGAAGAGTCCTTGGACTTTAATAGAAGCAACACATTTCAATTATAAAAAAAACTTCAAAATATATTTCAGTTCAAATTTATGTTCAAAAAATATCTTCAGACAATCCCCTTCACCCTCTCTTACACAGTTTAAGAGGTTGCAAAGGAAGAAAGAATAATGAGGGGTAGACCCAGAGTTGTATCCTAACATGTTGGATAGAAATTTAACCCTTAAATAGGACATAGGCACTGAATACAAAAACTTGCTCCAGCCTGATCTGCTTTGAATACAAGGCTAGTCAGATGCAGGATTTTGGTTTTGCCCAAACTCTAACAAAAATATTAAGTAATTTGAGACTGAAGATAACATGAAATCCACTACCTGAACAAAGAGTTTAAAAGTAAAATGGGGGAAAAAATACAACACTACTAACACTTTTATATAATAAAATTAATATTTCTTTCAATCTTTACCCAGTTAGATAAAACTCTATGATGAGATTTCAATAAAATGCACATTGGGCTGAAAATGGAGCACAAACATTTTCAAAACAAAAATCAAATAAGAAATATGCTGGAATTGGACCCCAGTGTGAAGTGAAACAAAAGTTCACAAACACAACTCCCTTCCAAGTCAGGCGGTAAACCAGGAACACATGGAGAGAAGAAAAGGCTGTTTGTATTGTTCCAGGAAACTGAACCAAGATTATTCCATAATTGCATTAAGCAAATACAGTGTAATATCTTACACAGTGAAAAGTTCAGAGACACGATAGGCCAAGTGATTGACTGATCACATTACACTGAAGACCTGTAAGCCATTAATTCCTTAATTACTATAGTTATAAGCATTTTATACCAATACAATTGTGTTCAGTGGCAAGGAAATGGGGAAATAGTATCGTGAGACATTTTAACTTCAAGTAAAATTTTAATACATAGATTTTCAAATTAAGGTCCCATCATGCATATGTTTAGGATGTTTATGGTTTTATGAGTTGTACGCAATAAAGTCTGAAGCAAAGATAAAAAATAGCCTTTTAACACTCTTACTGACCTGATGGAGCTGGGACACACACACACACTGTGGTTTCAAGATGAATGTAAGTTACACCAAGCAATTTCCATACTGTAGGCATTACTTACACCTTCCAAAAATCACATTTTTACTACCTTTACTGGCAAAAATAACCCCTCAGGCAATGCCTTCCCATGGGTTTTCAAGTCAACAGGAACAGCTAGGCATAATGTCACCCGAGACCCTGATGAGAAAATGAGGAGAATTTGTTTTTGCTTTCAGCCCTGCAAAATTCTTCCTCAGTGGTTGTAACAGAAGTCAATAATGCATCTCCCAAGAAGTTTGGCCTGGGTATGCCCAGGACAAGGTCTGCTACCATGTCTTCACACAGACCTAACTGCCTCCAGGCTGCAGCGGAGATGGGAAGAAGAATTGTACACTATAATTATCCTGATTTAAGTGAGGCAGACCTCTTGAGCAGATACAGCTTGATGTAAAGGTCCAGTTGCTTTCAGAGGCCCACCATGAAGACAAACTAGCTGCACAGTACACACAACTTCCTTGTCTGCCTGCCTCACAGAGACACACCATCCAGGCTAATAAGCTTTCTACCATCCAAACAGGATATGGAAAACTGTCCACCTATAGGTTAATGGTTCTGCATCTACCTTACTCCAGAGAGCTGATCAGCCATCATAAATTAACACAATTCTACTGCTTTGAATGGGTTCGACTTGCATCAACTGAATTGCCAGTTCTCAAAGGAAGGAAGAAAAGATTTATTTCCAAAAGTGCTAAGGACAAACCCCTCAGCGTCCCTGATGCACTCCTTGTGCTGTTCATCTGGGCCCAGCCTTGGGAGGTTCAAGATTCAGCATTACTTCTCACGCTAGAAAGCTGTTGTCTTATCTTCTGTACTGCTCATCTCTCTTTAGTTCTGCAAGTATGAAATAAAGAACATCCCTGGCTGCCTCCCAAAGGGGTCTCAGCCTTCCCAGTGGGAAGGACGGTGATTGCAATGAGAGGGCCTCCTTCACAGGGAGGGCGAAGATGAGGAAAAGTGGGGGATGGGATCTCAGAAGAATGGACAGGGATGATCGGGACCACCCAGGAGATAAAGAAAACACGGGATGAGGGGAAAGCTGGGGAAGCTCCTGAGCATGTACAGTAGCTAATTGTCAAATTTTAACCATTTGGCCTTTTAAAACTTTTTTCCCCCCTTTCCTTTACACACACATAGAGCAAAGGCATAGTTTACATTCAGAAATAACGGCTTGCAAAGACATTTAAACCTAAAGCAGGTATTTAAATTTAGCAGAGCTTTCTCAGTGTTTTCGAATCCTGGCTCAGAGGCTGAATGTCATTAAAATTTGTTACAAACAAGAATCTTAAGAAGTTCCCAGACTTTGACGGGCTTTGCTAAATTTAAACCCACAGTGAAATTTTTATAGGAAATTACAGACTAAAAATGATACAGCCACGAGGAAAGACCACAGCAGAGCTTCTTGTACGTGTTTCTCTCTTGTAAAGCTCTGCAGGATGGGTGTCACAAAACCTGGCTCCCTGTGCAAGCCCTAAGTTTCTCTCCTCCGGTGCTCTCCAGTCCAGGCTTTCCTACACACAGTAATGCATTCCCAAACATGACTTTACAGCAGCCCCGAGAGCAGAAGGGAGCTGGAGCACCGGGGCCAGACTGGCAGCCTGAAAGCCAATCATTGTTCCCAGAGGCAAGCAGCCCCGCAAGGCACAGTGACTCCCTGTCTCCAGAGGGAACAGGGCTTCTCTCTACCACCCAACAGGCTGGAGCACAAAAACACTGTAATTTGGTGTTAATTGGGTCAACCCCCTACTTTAATTAAAATGAAACTCCAGACCTTTCCCATTCTACCTCCAGTTACATTTTATTATTGCTTAGCTAAACCAAATGTATTGTGGAGGTGGTTCCTTCACTTCCTTCACTGCACAAGTCCTCCACAAGAAGTTTCCCCTTTTCCCCTTCTTGCTCTGACAGCATACTCTACCCATGGGTTGAGGGGCTCCATTTCGATCCAGACCCAGACACCCAAATCTTGCCTGAGTTGTGCTGTAGCATGGACCTTGGCCCTGTCCTGTTCTCTGATACACTGGATCATTCACTGTCTCCCCTGGATGGTCTCCAGTCCCTTCTGTTGCTCCTGACTGGAACCCTGGATGAACTCCAAACTATTTACCACCTTGCCTTGCCTGGGGCTGCTGATGAGTCCTTGTTACCCTCACCCATCTCTGCCCATCCAGCTCAGATACTGCAGGATCTGATTTGAATACTGTGCAGTATTGACGAGGGCACTGCTTGTGCTGGGGTCACCGTCAGCGCACAGCCTTGTCATCCTCATGGTGCAGCCCCATTCCTGCTGCTCCCTGAAACTAACAACCACTGCAACTTGACAGGGACCTTCTCCTCAGCGAACCACCAATTAAGACTCCTGGCATATTTACTCTTTTAGCACCTGCAACTAGTGGCAATAATTGCAGCAATAGCAGTGAGATCCATGAAGGTTTGCTATCTAAAACAGGTATGGTGAACACATCATCTGGGAGCATGGAAGAGATCAGAATTACAATGAAACTAATACTGGAAGCAGGGTATGAGGAGGACAGTGTAGATGAAATCTGATGAACCAAATGGACAGCATTTGAAAATCAAGACTGGGGAAAACACAAAGGGGCTGCAGCAAAGACTTGGGAAATGAGCAGGCAGACTGAAGGTGGCTCGAATAATGCTGAGTGCTCCTTTAGAGACAGGACCATGCATGAAGCAACATAGCATAATCTGTCCTTTGGTGACCTATGGAGGAGTGTGCACCCAACCAGCATTGCAAGTTTCTCTGAGGCACAATGACTCAGCAGGGGAAAGTATCAGGTTCAGTAGGGTTTTTCCTCACTGCACAGGAGGAGGGACTGCTGAAGAGCAAAACCTGTTGCTCGCTAACCATCTGACATATGTGTCACAGCCAAGGCTTGCCGTGGTTCTGCTTTGCCAAGGTGGCATGAACACATATCTACCATGTGCAGAAAGGACAAGCCACAGAGGCAGCAGGACTGGGAAGCCTGACACCAAACTTCCCTCTAGCCCTGGCTTTCATCAGACTTTCTTGGGGCCTTAACAAGGAACTGATATACTCTTGGCTCACATTCTGCAGAAATAAGACATTAATCTGTGCTTCTTGTCCAGCTCCTTATCTCCTGCTTTTCTGCCTGTTTTGCAAGGTGACACTCATTAATCTGGGCAGAGGCGAGACTAGAAAAGATGTCATGTCTCTAAGAAAATACATAAGTAAATGAATACACAAGTCTATCACATACATGTGCATAGAAACATCCCATACCTAGGACTATCCAGGGCATCAAAACTGGCTGCCGCGTAAACTGTGGCTCACTACATCAGACTGAAGAGCATAGAAAAGCACTGCTTGGCAGATCTCTCCTGCCATCCCAGAACCACTCGCCCAGGTCTGTGAAAATTTAACACTGCATCTCATCAGAGCATGTGTATGTACTCATTACTTACATGCAGCACATTCAAAGAAAATGAAACCAATTATGACATTAAATGTTGGACTAATCTTATTCAGGAAATCATTTAATTCAATACAAACAATGAGGACTATTATGTTAATTTTTTTTTTCCCCAGGAAATTTTATTTCTATGCCTGAAAAAGCGAGTGAGAATAACCATATATTGTGTCCCACGACTGATCTGCAACACTCCTTAAGTGCCTGTCTTTTTTAAAAGGGGTCATTCCATGCACACTGTTCAATTAAATCACTGTACTTCTGGAACCAAAGCTGGAATTTTACAAAGGCCATAATGCAAGCAGCATGTAAGTTAAGGGTATTTTATATATTTATATTTAAATATACTGAATTTAGAAACATGCACATTTCTATATCTGTCACTATCAGAGCCACAGGAATCTTCAGCTAAACTATTTTAGTAAAGATGAGTTTCAGGAATTTAATGTAAAACAGGCACTGAGCAAGTTCAGTCACTGGGCAGGCCAAATATATATATATATATATATATATACAAACACACACACACACACACATATATATATATATATATTTGACCATAAAAAGTGCAAAAGTTCACTCACTGTGTTAATTTTATCCCACTCCTGATTAATGCTGAACATTTTAACAATTATGTTCTCTGAGGCTGTTAGAGATCTACACATGCAGGCTTTGTATTTTTTTCAGAGGTGCTCTAGCATAGAGCTCGTCTTGTTTTCTGCCAACATAGATGCTATAAAATCATGCTTGATTCAGTTTACTCCTTTCCTCCCCTCCCCTCCCTTCTTCCCTTTTCCTCAGCCTTATCCTCCTCCATGTTCTTGGGTGGGCAGATTCATGGGGAGACTTGGTTTTTAGCATAGCCACCACCAGGCAGTTTGCTACTCTCCTGAAGCACATCTGGGCTTTATATCAGGCCTTTAATTAATCCTCAGTGAAAGCCAAGCTATGACATTTTGACTGGGCAGGCTCCAGTTTTGGACAGGTCTTGATTTATTGCGACTGAGTCTCAACCTACTTTGATTTATTTCAGCTTTGGGGAGGAGGGCAAGAACTGAACAGAAAAAGCACTGTTGGATGCAGAACATGTGATGCACGTGAAGGACCTCCAGAGTACTGTGGGCCAAATGACAAACAGCTCAGACAATTTACAATAAAAATAAAATAAAATAAGCACAAGTGATGAAAAGATTTTGGTAAAAGAAATCACTTAAAGCAACAACAACTACCACTATCAAAATGAGCAACAACAAATAAAGACTTAGTGAGCTGGGATCAAACAATTTGGCAGAAAGTGCCAAAGAAGGAAGCTCATGCCTTATCTCTAAGTAAACAATAAATCCCTGGTCACTCACTAGTGTTAATCATGCCTCTCATCTGCATTCAGCTAAATACAGAGGCAGGACCAATGCTTTCCTGATGAGCAGCTTCCAAAGGAAAGGATGTTCTGCTATTGTCTGCCAGCTTGCCTTGGGTGGATGTCCTTTTGCAGGTCTCCCTCTCAAATAGCACTGTGCATGACATGAAACATGCCAAGTCTTCTGGACAGCGGGAACAAAGGCAGCCAGAGCCAAACTGTTCATCTAAATAAAGCAACAAACATCACAGTAACAGGAGCCACTGAATAACAAATCCAATCTGCTCAAGGTATAAATCTCTCTTGTTTCTGTGGGTAGGCCTGCTCTCTTAGGCCCTTTTCTTGCTCTGTTTCAATTCAAATTCTGTTGAACAGACAACTTGGCAAGTTTTTTCTGAATATTATTGTAGCTACTTCCAATTAATTCCTGCTGTGTGTACATGCAAAGGAACTTAGTATCTCGAAAATTCTAATGGAAACAAGTAATTTTATTGTTTTCCTTTCAGTATTTTTGTTAAAAATTCAAATACCCTTATGTATCCCCCTCTTGTATTTTCTTTTCACCAACTGAAATTAAGTCTTTGTTGTTGTGTTTTTTCTCCTCTAACTATGGGGATTTATGGTTCTATCAAAAGAGAAGAAAAAATGAAGTTGCAGCAGCTGAAAAGCAAAAAAAAACTTAGTGTAAGAAACCTGGTACTTTATATTTACAGATGCCTATCAGGCTTTGGTGCCTAACAAACCTCTAGGAGAAAAGGATGTTTTTCTGAACGACTGGGCACCTGCCACCATTAAAATTTCAGTAACACCTCAGATGCTATCCCAATAGTCCCCACACACAGCCTTGGAGGACAAATCTTTGCATTCCCGTTATTCCCTGTAACACACGACAGAAGGAGCAGCAACCCATGCACGCACATGCAGGCTTGCTTCAAGGCATCTTTGGTGTCACAAAGCACAGGAGGACACAAATTGGGAATGAAAATATTACATGCATCATCTTTAAAAAGATTACAACCAAAGGACTGAAGACATTAATAAAAAGGCATCTGTGTGTTAAGTTTTAGGTTTCAGGGTGAAATCTGGAAGAAAGGTCTACCGTAAATGTTTGATCAGATACCTGTGTAAGTTAAGGCCACAGTCCAGCTGTCTGCTTTGCCACCATGCAGGTAAGAGTAGGATTCAAAGCTTAAGGTCACTTGGGTGTTCTGCTAATTAGAAACAACTGCAGGGGTGTTCTCAATCTGATCTGCAGCACTAGTGACTAGTTTTGTCATCTGTAAAAAGATTATTTTAGCAGCGGTAGGCTGACAGGCCTACTTGTGCTGGGAGGTTACACAGGGAACCAACATTTACCGTCTTCTTCCCTAACCAAGTGGGCAGGCTGAGCTGGCTCTCTGTGACCAGTACAAAATTACTAATTCTGCAGAAATGCAGAATATTCATAAGCCAGTAAATATGATCCTGTAGAGCCGGCCCTTTTTAGTTTCAAGAGTAGAAGTCTAATTAGTGTTAAGGACAATTCTCAAGTCAAACTTGTCTACTGAGCACATCCTTCTCTCTTCACTCTGTAAGAAAACAAATCATCAGTATCTAATGCAAATGCTTGCTACTTTCGATGCATGTTTTTGTTTTGTGACCCACTCAGGCTCAAGAATTTCAGTCTCCTTACACAAGCAGAACCAAGCACAGTGGCAGCTGGTGGCTCACTTTGAGAACAAGTATAAGAGCACAGCATTCCCTAAAAACTAGGGTCTTATTCCCCATCTTGTATTGCTCTCACATTCCCCCCAACACAAGGATGCAGTGTTATTTCCATCAGCTGTGGTACCCCTGAGTATAAATTTGCTTTTCTCTGCCAGACAGTGCTCCTTTTAGCTGCTGGGGAGTTGGTTCTGGGAGGGACTCCAGATCCTAGCTTTCATCCTGAGCACCACCATTTTGTCCTTGCTTACAGGCAGTTTTATTCTCCAGCTTTTATCTGCCTTCATGAAATAGAAAAGTGTGTGTGATTTTTTCCTTCCGAGAAAGTGTAGTAACACTCTAAGCTCCAGCAGTATTTTCTAAAACCAACACAGAGAGAGTTTGCAGTGACAAGTTAGATTGTTTCGCTGGAAGCAAAAAGGATCACTTTAAGATATTTCTAATAAAACTATCAGCTTGGTAAGGAGTCAACTGTTTTGCAAGCAGCTCCAGAACATAAATAACTATCCAAGACTTTCTAAAGATAATGATTTCAGAATCTGGATTTCTTTTCCCTGACTCGAAATATTTATGACACATTGTATTTAAATAATCAGACTGCTACAAATCAGTGCAACTAATTGCCTATCATCAGCATGCAATTTAATGACACAATTTGTTCCCAAACCTCATATGAATAAATTAAGCCAAGGGAACTGAGTCTTGTTTCTCTTGACTTTAGTGTATTCTAAAAGTAAATGTAAAATGTGCATGATCCTGCTATTATTTAACACTATTTTATGTAATCACTCCAAAATTATTGTGGTAAGAATGATGATTAATTTACTTTCAGTTTAGGCAGACTTTTTACTCAAACTTCTTGTGCAAGCTATCCTTTTACATATGTGTCTGTTGGTTTTACACAGCCTTTCTTTAGATGTGACCTTATGAACACCAGCAACAAAAAGGCCTCCTTTAAGGAAAGTCTAATTTACTTAATTACAAGGAGTGGGCAGTTGTGCACCAATTTCATCATTCTGTCAAACTTGAGACTCAAAACTGGCACTGGGCAAACCAGGTGAAAACTCTTTATAATGCTTCCTGGTTTTATTGGTAATGTGTTAAATGGCATTTTAATGTCTCCTGAGGTCACTTTTAAAACCAAATTGTGGCTGTCTTATCACAGGTGTACTGTGTAACTCTGGGCAGGCACAGAGCTTCTTTCTCTTCTGCTGGCCTCCCTGTGCACAAGGGTAAGACACAGTGACTGAAGTCCCACCAAAGCCAATAATCATATTATTAAAAGAAGATTTCACTCCAAACCTGTACCTGCAGTTGGTTTTCAGCATCATCACTCCCCAGGTTTTCCAAGGGGGCAGTGGGGGAACTCACAGTCCTCTTGGGGCTTGAGCACTTCACACATGTCCTTACCCTTTATGGCTACGTGGATCAAATAATATATTTTCTAAAATAGCACCCATATTTTTAAGATGCTATTAAAATGCTGTACATAATATTAAAGTGCTACATTAAGTGTGCTTAGACTGTAAGAACTTGCACAAACCACCAACCAACACCAGTTGTAAATTGCTACTACCTGCTCTTAAAATACTTTAAAAAAAAAAAAAAAAAAGATTCTCCTAGAGATAAGGCACTAGCTATCCTGGAAAAGGTCCTTGGAAGGGAAGCTCCTTGGTGATCCAGCTTGCCATTCCCAAGAGACAGAACAGAGCAGCGCTCTTCTCTATGGCAGGCTCCTCCTTGCAACCCAGTATCACTTCTGCTACCAGTACTATCAGCTCAGAAAAACACATTCCAGTGGTGCATACCATGGATAGGGCATGTGAGTCGCAAGGTGTTATGGGCTGAAATAAAACATCAAACAAACATAAACGTGGAACATTCACGTATCAGAGCCGTGGGGAAGACCATTCTATCTCATGCCTCCTGACACCTTTCCAATATTCCAAAATTTGCTTGTAGTCTGGCAGATGAACAGTTTTAAACCTGCAGTGTTTTTAGTATTTACCTACCCTGGATATCAGTAATAATACCGTCAATAAAATGAAAAGGCTATACATAATATTTTTCCCTTGTAAATTATTTCCCTTTAAAATGAACATGATATATTAAAAACCTTATGCTTGTTGAATTTAAAACACCTCAGATGAAGACAGAAATTCCCACCAGACATGGAAAAGTAATGTTGCTCTGGAAATAAATGCAACATAATAAATTAATAGGAAGGGGGAAATGTTCCTTTATTGCATTAGAAATACACTGCATTAGCAACACAAAGCATTACTTTTTCTTGTAAAATAAAGCACAGTGCAGCAAGATCGTATGATTTGTACCAACTTTTCATTATGTTAAAAGCAACATGTGTGCCTTGTATTAGAGCATTAGGGTTGCCTTGATAAACTGTTACTGTGTAGAATAACATCTCACTTGATAGAGGTTAAAGCGGAAGCTCATGCTCCACTGATGCAATTTACTGCTCCTTAAAGAAATCTGTGAAGTGCACTTGGAAGAAGGAAAAACCACTTGATACTAAAAAAAATGAAAATCCAACCAATTTGCAGATCAAGAAATAATAATGCACAACTTGCACTAAAAATACCAGCTTCTAAAAAGTACAGAGCCTGTTATTAGGAGCAAAGCTAAAGAGTAAGCAAATGTGCTTGGGCTGCATTCGATTCTACAAAAAAAATCCCAATAATTAATCCTTGCAGAGAGGTAACATTTCATATGAATAATCATGGATCTCCTAATTTTCTTCCTCAAATCCAATACCACAGATCCTTTTAATCCCACTGCACAACAGAAAATTTGGAAGCAGATATGTGGGCCTGCTCACTTCAGAAGCACCACCAAAATCCCTATTTCACTAGAAGCAATGGAATGGCCACCGAGGTTGCTCACACCAGGAGCTGAGCCATGGATCTGCAGGGTGTGTGAGGAAGGATAACTGCTTGGTTCGAAGGAACCACCAGCTGTTTTGCACAGCCCTCATGTAAGCTACTGGCACTGGACGATGCCAGGGCCCTACTTTTACTTCATTCTCCTCTTCAATGGCCTCAGGCAAATCCATCCCAGTCACACTGCCAAGCTGACTGGAGAGAGGGGACAAGAAAACACCAATGTCGCTCACCTACCTTGCAAACGCAATGCTCCTCATACTCCTGAGGAAACACACAATTGCTCTCACTGCAGAATTCACGTGGATTTTGAGAGGAAGAGAGAAAGGAGTCAAGAAGAAGACAGCAAAAAGCTTTCTTCACATACTTAACCTGGTAACCAAGTCAGCCATCTCCAGGGAAAGCTTAAAATGGGCCAAAGAAGGCCAGCTGGAAAGTTCGGCTGCTCTATCTTTGGATCATTAATGTTGGTTGTTAGGTCAAGGCTTCATCCAAAAACACCTACAGCTAAAATTCAAGTATGTCTGCTACAACTAAAAGTGGCATATTAAGTGCACCCTGTGGGTTTGGGGAATGTTTCCCATTCAAACAAACAAACAAACAAGGTATTTTTTTCCATATCCAGATCAGGAAAGAACAGTCACTCTGCTGATAACCAATCTCCTTAATAATGCACAGAATATTAACAGCTGGAGTATAATAAAAGTGAGTCCTGACATTTTAATTTATCTGAAACATTTCTTTCAGTGAAATGACTTGAAGTTAGAGGACTAAAAAACTTTGGTTCTGGGAATGCATTGCCCATGATGTTTTACCAGCTTAATTTCAAATGAAAACAATTACTGTATAGTGAGGATGTTACCACACAGACATAACAACACCATTAACTATTTTTGACTTCCAGTGTAAATTGAACCATTATAGGGTTTTAAAAATGTTCTCATTAAATTTTAATGATCTGTTTTAAGGGATTTTTCCCCCTTATTAAAATTCAAACCAACTATGCTATAGAGCTTTCTCAGAACATGGTACACTATTCTAAGCTTCAAATAAATCATAGATTAGTTAATAAAGAGAAACTATCTGAGTTATTACAGGTGGGGCTGGTAGCAGTACCTGTTATTATTGTTGCCTAACATTTACCAATAAAAGATGCTGCTTCCCGTTCTTTAAAATGTTGCCAAATACCAACTGACTGAGAAAAAATTTCTTGGTTCAAAGGTGGACACACCTGGCTGGCTTTTATCTTCCTTTTTTTTCCCCCCACTCATGATGGGAAAAAGAGCAAAGAAAGGAAGGAAGAATGTCAATTGAAGCAATTCAGCTGATTAAAAAATACATTTTATATGTATTAAACTTCAATATTTTTTTCCATGAACTAGGGGTTTCCTTGCCGTAGAGTAAGTATTTGAAATTTTGCATGCAGAAGGCTAGAGAATGTTTATGAGAAAATTCCTTCACATTTTCCTTAAACTTGCTCAATTAATAAACTTTATGTGGACTATGATGGAAAAAAAAAATAAATCCTGATTTACAAGCACTGAAGAGAGACTTTTCAGACCTTTGCTGTTAAATTTTGTGAAGATTCACTCTATGGTGAACACGCTCCATTCCATGATGGAGCAGTGGTTTCCCTCCAGGCACAGCTGCAGCCCTGAGCAGACTGTCTGGCGTATTCAGTCCCTAGGTCCAGGCAATCCCATCTCCCTGATGAGATTCCTCTCTTTCCCACAGTCTCATCTGGAGTTACCCCAGGTTAAAATCACCACAAGACTGACTGGAAGGTGGAACAGACCTTTTTTTTTTTTTTTTTAAAGTCTGTCTTTTTTTCACCCTGGGGCTGTATTGCCACCAGTTGATGAGTAAACCTTGTCCTGCAGCATGTACTGAGGTGGACTGCATATGTGGTGCATATACTGCATTATGTAGTCTCTCTGCTGACATACCCATGCTTCCTACAGGCCTTAGAACAAGTGAAAGGATAGCTCCTAAATTATGGAGTCATAATTTTACTTGGGTTTCCACATGTTGCCAGACAGAGCAGAAAATTACAATCATAGGAACACAGCACACATTTACAGTTACTTATGCAAAGTACCTTAATTTCATATTCTCAAGAAGAACAGGCTGCAAAAGCAGAATTTGTCAGGATGACTCTCCTAATTGTGTTATTTGATGGAAGAGATACTTCATTGAAGCCACAATGGCAAAATAGGTCAGTGTCAGAAGTATGACAACAATACATAATTTATCAGCTTGGAAACCTTACACTTGAAAGAAGCCATAGTCTAACCTTTCCATCACTCCAACAGAATTGTAAGACCACCGCTGTAACAAGACCACTTAGAAAACCACTGGGGTGGCCTTGATAATAATACACATATCATTGTTAAGGCACAGGAAACTAAACCAGATGGTTTTGCTGAGGAAAGCACTTTTTCCTGGCTTTGTAAAGCCTAAAAACACTAATAGGTCAAACATGAAAGTGCTGAAAAAGAAAGTAAAAGGAAAATCTCTGTAAATAAGAAAAAAAATCTATTTAAATATGTGCTTCCCTTACAGAAAATATGTCTGCAAGAAAATAAAAAGGGGAAAATGATGCTACTGTTTTGAAATAGATCAGGATAGTTTTATGAAAGGTCTAACAACAACACTTACAGTTGGACTCACAGTCCACTACTTCTGGAAATCAATGCCATATGATGTGTATTAGACAGAACACCTATATATTGTAATTAAAAACTTTTTCTTTTCTCATTTTTATGTTTTAACTAGAGACCATTCATGCCTATTGCAATAAACTACTTATTTTCTTGTACAATCTCTTATTATCAACCATCTGAAACATAAAGAAAAAATAGCACATAAATGAACCTCTCAAACTACATGAAACTGAAAGTAATTTTCACAAAAACCATGCATGCACAGAAACATACATTCACATGCACACATTTATATAGGCTGTGTATGTGTGTGCATGCACACATGAATAAAGTGTGTTCAAATGTTCTCATTTACCCTGTAGCTATTTAGAATCATTATATTTGCAGACTTCAGCATTTAAAAAACCACAAAGGACTTGGTTTCAGTTTGTTTTTGTTTATTGTAGACATCATCCACACGAGTAAAATTAAGATGATCGTGTGTTACTCTGCTGAGAATTGCAACTGTTTCTAAAAGTCAAGAAGTTTAATCTAAATTACATGCACCGAAAGAAATCCATTATAAGGTCCTTTAGTGTCCAGTCTTATTCACCAAAATGTACACCTTTATTTAGCATTAAAAAGGAAAACTTTCACAATCACAGTTATTCTAAAACATGTTCTCTCTTCATAAGGGAAGCTTTGCCCATATTTTCAAAATCTGGAAGAAGATGTTTGAGAATTATACCTACATTTTTCTGGCACCAAATCATGCTCTAATGAAAAGAAAACATAACTATTTAAATTTCAACTTTTTCTCTGCTTGTATGGGAGAATGGAGAAGAAATGTACACTGACGAAAGCTTCACTATATGCTTATAATTTGTGGCAGTTCATTTTGGCACTGCACAGATAGCCTTGGAGAAAATTTTTGGTCTTCAGTCCCACTCTGAAGTTTGTAATTAAAACCAGAGAAATAAAAGTCGTTTCTGCAGCCAGAAGTAAAGTGGGGCCACAGGTGCCCTACAGAGCTGAGAGAGCCTGATGGAGCCTACCTGGACAGCAATAAAGAGGGAGAAATTACAACAGTGTGTCACAGAATCCTGGTTTGATTCTGCATGAGAGACATGATGGGGAGACACATGTTTGGTGGCCAGTGACACCATCTACCACCTCATATCAAGATGAGCTCTTTTGTAGGCTTGGAATATTTCAGTTGAGGTGCAACACACACAAATAACTTACTAAAATAATGATACCATGAATTGACCTGGAAATCCATTATCTATGTCTTTTCCCTATAGACTCAGTCAGAGGGAAGACAATCTTTACTTCTGGGATCTGCTCTTCCAGCACTCTTGGTGTGTCATGAAGTGTCTTTATTGCAGTGCCATGCCTGTGTTGGGTGAACTTCACACCTTTCTTTTGAAACCAGCTGGGACTGTGCTGTGACCACTTATGCTGGCTGTATTGTATCCTGAGAACTGGGTCATTATTTGGGTGGATGATTGAATGTATTACCGTGGTCAAATGTCACTTCCTTTATCCTGGACACCTATCTCCACAAGTCCTAAATATTTACATGAGGAAATCAAAAAATATTCTGCCCTTGGCAAATGCATACTTCCTTTGGGAAGATGTTGCTTTCTCAAAAACATTTCAGCATGAGACTTAGTTCTACATTAAAGATTTTCAAACTATTAGAAAGAATCAAGGATGGAATACTCATTGCCTCATTGTCTTTGATACACATGCTCCTACAAAAGGTACGGCTTCAGCAAGTACTTGTCAAGAGTTTTGTGAATGTTCAGTAGTTGTTCCAAAGGAGCACAGTCTATCAAACTTTTCTCCTANAGCTGATGGAAAGAAAAAGTTCTCATTTGGAAATACACAAAGTACACTTTACTTGGATGGCTATACCCTCATACTGAAACAAGCCCATCACTGAGGGTTTAAAATTATTTCTTAACTTTTATTAGAACATATTCACTTTAAACATAAAAACTAAGCAATAAGAAAGGAAAAACATTTTTCACTTCAGTCCATACCAAAAGGGTAATCCCCATTTAGAAACATGCCTTAAATTCATGAGCCAATCTCAGAACTATACGAGGTATTGATAGTTACACAGGCAATTACAACTGACTTTCCTTTTATAACCAACAGTCCTTAACAGAGCAAGACTCTCACAAGCAAGAATTCAGCTGGGATGGTGAAAGGATTACTCAGAAAAAACTTCAAGTCTTAGCAGACTAAGGTAAAATGTATTTCAAAAGACAACACATCCTTAATACTACAAGAAAATAACACCACAAAACTAGAAATGCCTTGGCCAATAGTCTTACTAGCCGACTCCGTTTCTTATGCACAAGAGTAAACTAAAATTTTAAATAATTATTTCTGGCAAGAGTTTTTATATTTAAACATACACACAAACATACAAGAAGGGATTTCCCACAACAGCAGTGGCAGCAGTTGTTTCCAAGGGTCAGTCTCCAAGGTATTACAATGGTAAATAGAAAAATCATGAATAAAAGACCAGGTGATGCTGACTAGAGATTTAAACAAAGATTAGATTTTACTATCTAAATTTCAACACGTGCAAAATGGTCTAAGACAATAAAAATGACAGTGTATTTTCTTGTGCATTTTAATTACAGACTAAAGTGTGAATCAGCACCAGTACCAATTAAAAAAAAAAAA
>WEIT01028899.1:1436-14489 GCA_013389985.1 Dryoscopus gambensis
CTTTACATTGACAGATAATAACAGTAATGGTATTTTTAAATAGACGGAATAACTTTAAGTAAAAGTACATTGCTTTTAAAATGGCATTTGTTGAAAATGCCAAACTTTCTGAAGAATTATTGCTGAAAGTAATGGATCAAAATACTCTTTCTAAAGATCGACTTCCTGTCCAAGTGATCTACATTGTCTCTGTTCAGCAGCTTGGCAAAGGAATATTGAGGAAATAACTAATCAATTTACAAATCTTTAATTTTGTGTGCTTGCTTTTGCTGCATTTTTGCTTTTAGAAGAAATCCTACTGGATGACATTATTTACAGAGACAGCTTTTAGAAAGAAAGTGGCAAAAACTCTGTAAAATTTGCATGTATCTCAAGCAGCAATCAATTTTCAACCCTTTTTTCCCTTTATTTTGCTAACACAGGTTGCATATGCTGTGTGAGTTGGAACACAGTATTGGGCCAATGTTTCAGCAACAGGATGGTGACCACAGTAGAGATTCCCTGAATTGGTGTGCTCGTATTGAAATGACCCAAAACTCTTACAGAGCAAAAGAACCCATTTTAGCACTGAGAAGGGCTTTGCTTAGTCTCAGTAAAAGGTGAGGACGTGACTGTTTCTTGTCTCTGTTGTATTCTCAATAATACTCTGGATTTCCATATGTGTGTTAGAAGAAAGAAGATAAAACTGGAAATTTCTTGTAGACAAAAGTAGTCCTCAAATATTATGTACCTTCAAAACAGGGAGGAAAAGCAGTGTCTGTAAGAAAGAGAATCAAGGAAGAGGGAGAAAGTGTATTTGTTTCTAGGCCTAAATGGAAAAAAAGGTGAAACAAATGTATTAAAGTAGTTTTAAATTATTGTTATGTAGTATATAACTTATTGAGAAATTCAGCTTGTGTTTCAACACATCATATTTACTTCAGATTTTAAAGTAGAACTAATAGAAATGTTTCATTTTCTGCAAAAATGTCTCTGCAGCCAGGATTACAGTGAGCTTGTTGGTCAGTGTTGGCTCCAGAGTGCTAGAGTTGCAAGGAAAGCTGGTCATCACCAGACTGCCTATAACGCTCTGCTGAATGCTGGGGAATCGACGCTCTCAGAACTTTATGTAGAAAGAGCAAAGTGGCTCTGGTCCAAGGTGAGGAAAACAAAAATGGAATTTAATTTCTTACATGCAAGAAAATAATATTTTTAGTTTTCTTGAAGGAAAAAAACGACACAAAATCGGCATGTGTAAAACAAGGTGTGTCAGTTGGGACTATCAACGCATTGCAGCCGACCCTCCAGCTGCTGGTCAGCCCTCTTCTGTATCCACTGACCTTTCTGGCACCTTCGTATAAAACTGGTGCATTGCCTGCTTCTGTCAAAGCAGCCCAGGCAAATTTAAATTGTCTTAATAGTAGACCTCTCCTTAATTTGTTTCCTTTTGACTAACAGCAGTAGGCAGCAAGCATGAGGGCAATTATTGTGATACACCTAAAGGCACAACAATGCTGAGATAACAAGGAAACACAAGAAGCATTTGAAGTCAGTAATAGTCAGCTACCACAGCAAGAATGGCCTAGAACACACTTGGGGGCATAGCTTTGCCTTAGTAACAACTGTAAGAGGGAGGTTTTGCATCTCTCTTATTTAAAGTATATAAAATGTTTTCTGTCTTTCCCTTAGGGTGAGGTTCATGAAGCACTAATTGTTCTCCAGAAGGGGTTTGAGTTATGTTTCCCTGAAAATAAAGCACCCTGCAATAGCAAAAATCAGCTCATCCATGGTCGGGCAATGCTGCTCGTGGGCAGATTTATGGAAGAAACTGCTAACTTTGAAAGCAACGCAGTGATGAAAAAGTATAAGGTAATCTGGAATATTACTGTTAACAAGGCAGGAGCTTTGAATAATAATGTATTTCTTAAGTAAGCTGTCGTTCTGCTCCTGATGATGTCGACTAAGTATAACATAAATGGGATTAAATAGTGCATCGGTGTGTAGGAGGAAAGCAGTTCCTATAAAGATTTTACTGTCTTAACCAGGTTTGATGTGACACATCAGTACAGGGAAGTCTACAGTTCCCATCAGTGACAGCTACAAATACTTCATGCAATTCTTTTTAAAAAAACAAGTTACAGAAGCATGGCTTTTTTCTCATGCTTGCACAGATTAGAATTCCTCACTAAAATGTGGACTACTCCAAATACACAGAGTTGACTTGGTGATACATTGCACTACTCTTCAGTGTTATTTCTCTCTCTGGTAGTGACTTGTAACTGTGCTTTAAATATGCTTCCAGTCTCTGAAGAACTAGGAAAAGGGACAACTGGTATGTTCTTCTTGAACAGCACAGCACTGCATGCTTCATCTTGTGATGCCTGTGAAATACATTTTGGCATTAATAGCGCCTCCTAAACCAGTAGGAGATGCAGATGTTTACGCTTCCTTAAAAGCAGCATGTCTCCTATCCAAGTTTTGGCATTTGATACTGCTAATAGTTACTGCTGTCTTACTAAATAACACACTTCTGTAACAGTCATTTAGAGAAAAATGTATCAGATCAAATGAAGGTTGAAATAATGGAAACAAATGAAATTTCAGTGGATTCTATGAAAACACTTATGTTCAGTACTCTCTGCTAAGTATTGGCACAGGAAAGAAACCAGTGTTATTAGAGAAGGGATGTGCCTCTCACCAAGTTATTTCTTTTCTAATACATGTCACACAATTTTTTGTTTTTCTTTTAAATATCATGATTTAGAAGGAAAACAGAAATGTGAAAAATGTGAAATCATAGATTCATTTAGGTCAGAAAGATCATAGAGTCCAACTGTTAAATCCTGCTGTTTCACTCTTCAAAAAGCTCTAAGAAACTCAAGACAGAGTTTATTAGGATCAGGAACCTGATTTTAATGAAAGTATGATCTTTCCCAGTTCAGGAATCCCATATCATTCTGTCTTCAATTGTCTTGCTGTCTCCAAACCCAAAAGCAGGCTTCTAGTTTGTAGAGGCCATGATCTTGAGGCGAAATTCGAATTTTTGGAGTTACAGAGTTAACAATTTATACCTTTTTTTACACGTACTCTGCACAATGTAACTAATACAAGATTCTTGTTTCTTGAGAATAATTAGTTTATTCTTTATTTTTAAGTTAGCATCCTCTCAAAAGTAATTATCTCATTTTGATTTTGTTGCAGGATGTTACAGTTTTCTTGCCAGAATGGGAAGATGGACATTTTTATCTTGCAAAATACTATGATAAATTAATGCCGATGGTAACTGACAACAAGATGGAAAAACAAGGAGATCTGATTAGATACATCGTTCACCACTTTGGGAGGTTAGAGGGGAACTTTGCTTGGTTTCTATAAAAGGATGATTATGATACTAGGAAAAGAACATTTCTGTAGGAATATATTGTCTTTCACCAATTCAGACTCACTCAAACTTTTATGCAGTATTGTAAAACAAAATACTGCATGCTTCCTTTTTGTTTTCATACCTAATTAATTTTACTTCTGAGTAAGCAATTGTCTGTCTTTAGTCAAACAGTTATTTCATCTGTGGTTTTGAGTAATAAAAACAAAGCCTTTGCATATTTTTGGTTGTTGCAGATGTATTATACATAAATTTCTAAAGTTAGAATGGAATATTAAACAAATACGAATGTAAAATTTTTATTACTTCTAATATATATCATTAACATACTTTTATTTAAACATGTAATCACAGGTCTCTACAGTATGGAAACCAATTCATATATCAGTCAATGCCAAGAATGCTGTCTTTATGGCTGGACTTTGGAGCAAAAGCATATGAATGTGATAAAGGTAGAACGTTTTTTCCCAGTACATAATTCCCATGTCATTCTTTTGAATAGATGATTGAAAGAGCAGTGAAGTATATTTACAGGTCTTTGTTTAGATTTATTGCCTATGGAAAAAAGGAAGTACTACTATTCTTGTAAAATACAGGATGTTAATATGCAGGAGAGTATTAATTATTTTAATTAAATCCTCCAGAACTTTTTAAAAAGTATATAATGAGACAGCGTTGTTCCTTGGGTAACTGAAGTCAATAAATAGATACAGGGAAAATCCTTGCATGCCTCTGGTCACCACTTTTTAGTTGCCTTATGAGTGATAAGTAGTAGTTTTGTATGCACTTGCTACAGTAAAGTGTTAGGTTTTGGGGCCTTTTTTCAGTCTGTTTTGTTTCCAGTCTTTGAAAGAATTTTACTGAAATGAAAGGGGGAAAAATCTTGTAGGCAGGCAGCATGAAGGCATGTGCAACTAACACCACAGATGCATTTCGGCAGGGGAGATTTTGGTACAAATGAAAAGTGCAAACATTGCCTGCAGGTGTGGAGTGCAGCAGACAGTTGTGCTCCTTGATCTTGTCCTCATTCTACAGACTTGGGTCAGCTGTGTTTGGCTGCAGGCACATCAGCTCCTGCCCTCTGAGGCGCTGCTGAGGTCCTCGGGGGCAGGGGTGGAAATAGGAGCCGATGTGCTCATTTCATCCCATGGAAAGACTTCTTTCATTTCCTCTCCACTAAAGAACATTGGAATCCTTTTATCAGGCAAATACATGGAGTGTTTTTAGCTTGTTCTATGCCATGATATCATTTTAGAGAAGTAATTTTAAGAGCTTCAAGAGAGCTTTTATTTTCCTGGTATTCTGCTTAGTTAAATAGCATATATATTCAGTCACTGTATGCTGTGTTAAAAAGAACTTTACAGTAGGAGCTTTTTTGTTGCCTTCAATTTTTTTTGGCTTATGAAAATTGCCAAAAAAGTATTATCCTATAGCCTTGATTTAAACGACTTTCCATTTCCAGTGGGGAAAACCAGGGACAAAGTCTTTTCCTTGTATTTTTCAGCTGGTCGTTCAGAACGTGTTCAAATGAAAAATGATCTGGCTAAAATAAACAAGGTGATTACAGAGCACACAAATCACCTGGCACCGTACCAGTTCCTGACAGCCTTTTCTCAGCTCATCTCCCGAATCTGCCATTCTCATGATGAAGTCTTTGCAGTTCTGATGGTGATTGTTGCTAAAGTGTTTTTGGCCTATCCACAGCAGGCAATGTGGATGATGACTGCTGTGTCCAAGGTACCTTGATATGTATAGCTACACCTTTATTAAGTTTACAAAACTGTTTTTCTCAGAAATGTAAATATATTTTACTCTAAGCTGATAAGAAGGGATTGAGAGTTTACGTGTTGTGATACAGTGTTGTGGAAGAGGATATCAGTGCCATCACTGCAGAATATTTTATTGCAGTCTTAATTCCGATATTACAGTTTAAATCTTCCAAATTGGAAGGCTAATATGTGTCCAAACTTTTATGGTATATTAGGAAAGGAAATTTGAATAACGACTAGCTGATGAGTTGTGTAGTTATGAGCAACATTTGTTGCATTTACTAATTGTGTTGTAGTACTTTAAGTTTCATAATCAAATAATCAACTTAGTAGATCTAATTATTTGGCAGTAAGGCTATTCCAAAGCAGACTGGGAAGCATGGTAAATACTATTTCTTTAGGCTGGTGAAATACCATTCAGGATACATTGACATTGAATATTCTTGAATATTGGCCTTTATGTTGTGGGAGTCCCAAGAATGGTTTCAGAAGTAATAACCCCCACACACACCCACCAACAGTATCGCTTTAGTTCTTCAATTGAAGCACATCCTTCTCCAGATATTAAATATGATAAGTGATAAGTAGAGAAAAGAATATTAATTACGGGGGCAATTCTTCAACTCACTGTTTAATAAATTTTAACTTTCCTTTTTTTTCAGTCCTCTTACCCTATGCGTGTCAATAGATGTAAGGAAATTCTAAACAGAGCTATTCACATGAAGGAATCCTTGGGAAAATTTATTGGAGATGCCACACGCCTTACGGACAAGCTGTTGGAACTCTGCAACAAGCCGGTACTTACAAAAATTAACAGATTAATGCATGCCATAGGATTATTCAAGAAGGTCATGCAAAAGCTGCTTCCGATTGCTTTCATCAGTCAATTCATAATAATAATTATATTAATAATTATACATCAGTATTAATTATTATTAATAATATTAATCCATAATATTATTGCAGTTCAGCAGAAACTACACTATGTTGTAAAAGATTTAAAATAGCTCTAAATCAAGAACATTGTAAAATATTTCAGTACATAATGGCTTGTTTCACAGTGCATGGGCTTTACATTGTTTTGTACTTTCACATATTCATGCCCATTAATTTTCAGAATTTTCCTGTAAAAGTAGGGTGGGTGTGCTCTTATGAACAAATTATTTTGATAATGAATTCCTTCATTATTCTGTATTTACATTCAAAATGAAAAATAAGTCTGCCATAACAGCAAAATATATTACTTTTTGATTATTTAATTTGAAATGTAGTTTGCTGGTTTTTTATTACAATAAGCATTTATTGTTCTATTTATTAGTTAATGTGAAATAACAGTATTAAGTGTTAACTTTAAATGTTATTGTTAACTTTAATCAACATTTTTTTTCAAGGTTGATGGAAACAGCTCAACATTAAGCATGAATACTCATTTCAAAACACTGAAAAGATTAGTAGAAGAGCCCACATTCAGTGAAATTCTCATTCCCTTACAATCTGTAATGATACCGACTCTTCCTTCAATTCCTGGTACCCATGCTAACCATGACCCTTTTCCTGGATGCTGGGCCTACATTGCAGGCTTTGATGATGCGGTAAGGCTCCAGTTGGCACCTTGTTTTTCACTCATGTTAAACAAATGTAGCTGCAAATACATCTTAGTTCCCTGCAAATGGGAGGAACGAGTAGGAGATTCCATAATTACTTTTGTGGAAACTGAGTCGCTTCTGTCACAGCAGCTTGAGGCAGGTGTGGCCTCTTGGCACTTAGATGAAGTTTTGGTCTGAGGTTATTGTGCTGCAGCACCATGGAAGTGCTAACACGACTGGTTTATTGCTGTGGTTTATTACAATTACACACTTTATTTCGGATAATTTCATACAGAAGTTAGTAAAGAACTTCATTTTTCTTTAGGTGGAAATTCTTGCCTCACTTCAAAAGCCAAAAAAGATCACCTTGAAAGGTTCAGATGGGAAATCTTACATTATGATGTGCAAGCCAAAAGATGATCTAAGAAAAGACTGTCGGCTCATGGAATTCAACTCCCTTATTAATAAGGTTTGATGAATGAGACCTTCAGATGCATTATACTTATTGACCAGGACAGAACACTGAGCTATTAACAAAAAAAAGTCAATTTAGCTTGAGATAAAGCTCACTGGAAGAAAAGTAAACTGGTACAAAATACCTTATTTCAGCGAAAACCAGGAGCAATTGAAAATGACTTCTTACAGACTTGTGGAAACAATAACAAACTACAATATTCTGCCAAAACAATTGCTTATTCCAGCAAAGATAGACAGGATAGGTTATTTACAGTAAATATTACCTGTAAACTTTCTGCTGTCATGCCTAATATTTCTTATTTAGTAATTTCTAACATGTTTTATAAAAAATAGGTAAATTAATCTTTTCATACTAAAGTGTTGCCATACCACTTATCTTAGTTCTATTTGGTTTCTCAGCAATATGCTTAAGGTTAAGGTACCATGTCCTCTGTGAGGTTAAATGAAAGCAAATGGCAGCATCTCTGAAACACTAAAAGATTTATTTCAAATCCTGCTTTTAAGGGATTTAAACCATGTACAAGTTATGCAGTTTGACCATTTTATTGAAAAATCCTCTTTTTTTAATTTACTTTGGAGAACAGATGCATTCCTTGCATTTGACCTACTGCAGACTGTGAAGCTTAGATTTGTAAATTCTAGATTGTGGGATTGGAAAGCAGTTATAGATAGAATGGTAAATGGTATAGATCCATTTTGATCCTATCTGTGCTATCTGTGAATCTCATTTTTCTTTTGTGAATAGTGCTTAAGAAAAGATGCAGAGTCCCGTAGGCGAGAGCTCCATATTCGCACCTACGCAGTGATTCCATTAAATGATGAATGTGGCATAATTGAGTGGGTGAATAACACTGCTGGTCTAAGAAATATCCTGATAAAACTTTATAAGGAGAAAGGTAAAGAAAAATAATAGACTATAGTAAAAATTTTTAGATCTTTTTAAAGGGCTTGTATTTTAATGAAACAAATAGCAAGAATCAGGCTGAATTCTAGGAAGATGTAGTCACATGTATTTTTAACTATCTGCAATATATTATCATTCATATGTGTGGTAGACTTTTGCTCTTAAATGGAAGAGTGTTGGTGCTTGCAATGAACAAGTTCCTTATAAGAACTGATACCACAGGCATCTTAATACTTTCCTACACATACAGTGATGTAAATTGTTTCAGCAGCAGTGCCAGCAGCATGGGGATGTATGTGCAGCACTGAATAATTATAAAAAATACTGTGAACTTTTCTTTAGATTTGATTTTTAATTTTTTCTTTCTGTTACATTTATGTGAGATAATTAAGATAATATACAATTGAATCAAGGTTAAGATTAAGTACAGCAGCTTTCCAGAGAAAAGACTTCTTTTGAATTTCTTGTTAACAAAGCAGCTTTCTGATCAGTGCAATAAAAGTTTGGGGAAAAACTTCCCTGCACCCCACAACCAACATGGTTTATAGATTATTTTTCATTTGATCATTTATTTCAACATTATGGAGACATTTATTTTCTCTAAATTACCATATTGTAATAGCACATATAAGGCTTTATGTTTGGGGATTTCTTTTGCCTGAGGAAATCTGTTGCAGGTATCTATATGACCGGAAAAGAACTGCGGCAGCACATGCTTCCAAAGTCAGCTCCTTTGCCTGAAAAGCTGAAAATGTTCAAAGAGGTCCTTCTGCCTCGTCATCCTCCTCTCTTTCATGAATGGTTTCTTAGAACGTTTCCTGACCCTACTTCATGGTGAGTGACTGGGATTGGACCAGCTCAAGAGCATCTACTTTGTGTATTTCCCTAAGAATGAATGGGAGTGCAGAACAAAGCCGGCGAGGCCGAGGCGGTGACTGCGACGTGCGGCTGTATCCCCACAGGTACAACAGCCGGTCAGCCTACTGCCGCTCCGTTGCCGTCATGTCCATGGTGGGGTACATCCTGGGGCTGGGAGACCGGCACGGCGAGAACATCTTGTTTGATTCTTTCACTGGGGAGTGTGTGCACGTGGATTTCAACTGCCTTTTCAACAAGGTGAGAAATGCCACTTGCTGAATCTGCTCTGTTTTTATATGCATATAAGTTATAAACTTCTACTGTCTTGGGGTTTTTGCCACGTTTTTACTTTAACATATCTGTTCTTTCTCTTACTTGTGTCTTATTTATACCCCAAAAAGCCTGGGACATATAAAAAGGATGTGATCATTTCTGTATGCTGCATTCAGTGAAAACTAACTTTTTGATTTAGCCAGTATTAGATGATCTGATGTGGATACACTAAAATAGCCCAAATTTTAGACTGTTCATATTTTGTGACTCTCCTCTCTCCACCATCACCACCATCTCAACAAAACTGTAATTGCTACATTCAGAATTCTGCCGCTGTGGAGAGTTTCATGTTCTTTCTCACACAAATTCAGCCGAAAAATTCCCGCGGTTCTGTAAAAATAAACAGCAGAAATTGTGGCCAGATTGGGATTTGGAGTTTATGTGTTTCAGTTGAAAGATGTCTTTGGTGCGGGACATGTGGCCTTTTAAATTCAGATACGTGAGGTAGAAATATTGTTAGGTTATTTCGTCTGGTTTCTTTCTAAGAAGTCTAAAGCGTCCTATATAACACTTAATTTAAAAAAATGTTTTCAAGCTAACTTGCATATTATAAAAGAAAAGTTAGCATTTTGCAATGAGAGTACAGAACATAAATATGTATTTAAGAACAAAATTTTATACCCTGTATTAGTGTGTTAAAACAGGGAAAAAGAGGTTATTTGGTCAATGTTATCCTTTACTCACTGTGATTTCCCCTTATCTGAGTAGGACTGTGATCTGAGCAAACATCTCTTGCCAGCTAGGAAACGGCCACTGACAAAGATGGGGGAAAAAACCTAAACCCAATGCAAATGTTACTCTTTAAGAATGCTGAAAACACTTAGGGCATACCGTTTTTTATCACTGTAAAGGGAGAAACTTTTGAAGTTCCGGAAATCGTTCCTTTCCGGCTCACTCACAACATGGTTAATGGGATGGGTCCGATGGGCACAGAAGGTCTCTTCAGAAGAGCCTGTGAAGTCACCATGAGGCTGATGCGTGATCAAAGGGAGCCTCTGATGAGGTATGGCAACTGCTTTTGCTACAAACTCCTAAAAGCTGTCTGTAGTCTAAACGTGTGAAACAGTAGATGCTGGGGAATATGCCAGTTCCAGCATATGCCTGTCCCGCAGCTCACTCTCACCATGACATGGAGCTAAATATAAAGCAGTATAAATATTCAGCACTAACTACAGACTCCTGTCAGTGTTTGTGTTTTGAAAATTAGATGTATTTTATGTATCATATCCTTTTCTTAATTTTTAATTTATTTAGTGTCTTAAAGACTTTTCTCCATGATCCTCTTGTGGAATGGAGTAAACCTGTTAAAGGGAATACAAAAGCCCAGGTGAATGAAACTGGAGAAGTTGTCAATGAAAAGGTGAGTTTAAAACAAACACAGCCTAAGATAATCAAATGTCACGTGTCCATTGTTGTTAAGAATTACATATTTTCTAATTGAAACTTGGTCTTTTTTTCCCCTTTCATTTAAAAATTTCTCTAGTTGTTCTTTGTCATCTCTCTGTTCATAATTTTTATCTATAAAGAGGTTTTTTAACTGATAAAAGATGTAATTTATCTTCCAAAGAACCAAACAAAAAAGCCTGTAATTCTCTTCATTAGTGTTACTAAATCAAGGACAACATCAGCAGAAGCAATGTTACCCCTCACTGTGACACTTGCACAATCCTCCAGATTTACAGTGATGGTAACATCTGGAGTCTTTTCCATGTGTATTTCTGTGCTTCTCGTGAGTGGATGTTTATTACTGAATAAATATGTGCCTTGGTACATATCAAGGATTACTTGATTAAAATTAGGATTTTTTACCTTTTCTCTATTAGCTGCTGCTGTATTGTATATCCAAAACATAGCTTAATATTTATTATCTTCCCTCTTTGCAAAATTTCTGATTTGTCCCTTTGTTTTCAAGGACTATTTAATGAAAATAAATGTGTAATAGCAGATAATACTTAGCACTGACAACAATAACTAAGATAAGGAAAAACTACAGCACTGAAACTATATCACAACAAAGAACTTACCTGGGCTATTTCAGCACTGAAATCTCCTGGTCTTCAGTTACTAACCAGGCCGTGTCTACATAATTTTCTTTTAGTTACAAGACCACCCACGTAGTTGTATATGTTAAGTGCTTTTTCTGGAGAGGTGCCAATGTTATGTTTGAGCTTTAAAAGAAAATGTGTGAGTGTAATTGGTATGAACTAGCAACTCTAGTGGGTCTTGGAACAGCTCATTTTGAGATGCTCTGCACAACCTCTTTAATGCAATTTCTTCATTTTCAGTTGCTCATAATTTTGGCCTAAATTTTCCAGACTTAAATTTTATCCAGAATTCCAGTAACAAATCTAGGAAAATGTTGCATTTTTTTGAAAGTAATTGTATGAAATAAAGCTTTCTAACAATTCTCAAATGTATTTGTATTGCTCCTTCAGTCTTCTCTGGTAACTTTTAACTGTAAAAATGTAAGGCAAAAGTTATAGCTGGACAAATAATACACCCCTTTTAGAGATTTGTTTTTAAAAGTGAGTAGCCTTTGTTTTCAATGTAGCTGGTGTAGATATCTGGATTTTGTATTAAATTATAATATGATTTCAAACACATCCTGACAACTACTGGTTTTATTTTGAGAAGTGGAGGTTCATGAATAGTATCAATTTTTTTTTTCTTCTTTCCAGGCCAAAACCCATGTCCTTGATATAGAACAACGGCTGCAAGGTGTCATTAAGACTAGAAACAGAATCAAAGGATTACCTTTATCTATTGAAGGGCATGTTCATTACCTCATTCAAGAAGCAAGTGATGATAACCTGCTCTGCCAGATGTATATGGGCTGGGCTCCATATATGTGAAATTTGTTCCCTTTGGAATGATACCATCCACAAGGGCTGGAGCTATAATATTGTTGGGAAGGAATGAATCAGTGGTACCTGGTTACTTCTGTTGAATTCTGGCTGCAAGCAGAAGAACAGTCTTACAACATCCAAGATCTGTGTAAAATGTACAGTGCCCTTGCAGGGGTGCTATGAATGCAGATGTGTCAGGTGTTAGGACGTACCTTTTGCACACATGTAGAAGGCAGTACAGAAGAACTGCTTAAAAATTAGACTATGCAAGTCTCTGCAAGTGTCTGACTATATGAAAAATTTTCTTGATGTTGAAAGATGCACTCTATAAAGTACTGTATATTTTTGTAAATATTTTTCTCATTTAGCTTAGATTAGAAAAGATGACAATAAAGTTTAATATTGATATGATGTAGAGTGGTTATTTCAACTTTTCCTACTCATATTGAGAAGGGCTTTCCAAAAATACTTAGTATTTCTTTCCAGCAGTAGACTTTCCTTCAACTTCCTTCCATGTAGCCCAGCTATGTCTAGGAAAGCTTTCGGGATCTTAAAACTTAGCATGAGTAAACTGGTGAAGTGGTACCGTGTTCTGAACCCTTGAGTGCAGTGTTCTAAGGAGCCCTCCCGAAGGCCACGGCACAAAGCTGGGAGCTGGAGGACCCTGGCGGGGTGGCTGCAACGCCAGGGCAGTGGGCCCGTGATTGTAGCTGTGACTGTAACATCCCTGTGGCCCCCTGAGAACTCTGCACAGCCCCTCTTCCCTCCGTGGGAGAAAGCACAGCTCTAGGGAGTGTTTTTCAGTCTCCATTTCAGAAAAGGTGTTTTAACACAGACAAGAGCAGACTAAATAAATATGGTTGAAAGGCAAATACTAACTTACAGTAATGCTTGCTTTCTAGGCATCCAAATTGTAGGG
>WEIT01028901.1:191-10961 GCA_013389985.1 Dryoscopus gambensis
AATGGTAAAACCATTGGACGCCCATACTGCAGGCAAAATTGTTCTCTCTTATCTACATGGTGGATCC
The DNA here is from genome assembly GCA_013389985.1 of Dryoscopus gambensis. Classification (NCBI taxonomy): domain Eukaryota; kingdom Metazoa; phylum Chordata; class Aves; order Passeriformes; family Malaconotidae; genus Dryoscopus; species Dryoscopus gambensis. The sequence continues at coordinate 259 of WEIT01028901.1, forward strand.
AATATTCCCAGTGGGAATTCTGTGCTGTGTGAATAAAAACACAAATTTCTTAACTGTAATTTTTACTTTGCCCCTTTGTCTGCTCCAAACAGATTGAAAGGACGAAAACACAGATCTACTGTGCACTTCAGAGAAAAAGAAATTCTCTTTTATGCATGATTAACCTTATACTGAACAATTCATATACGAGCAGGAGTGGAAATAGGATATGGAGCATTTCACCTGTACTATAGGTTACCAGATCAAGTCTAGCATGGGTCACTGGTAACCCAAAGATATTACAGCCTAATGGACAGTTTGTGACCCACATGAAATGAGCTGGAATTACTTAAATTCATGGAAATACATTTCTGTATCACAAAAAGCCCTAGAAAACTCGCTCAGGGCAAGCAGCCTTCCTGGTAATATTAGCAGCAAACAGTAACTGCAGAGATTGGACGATGTTTTCACTTCAAATGGTGGTCATATGAGAAAGCTGCAGCGAGAAAGCGGTTGAAGTGCAGGAAAGAGAGAGAAAGAGGCAGAGAGGGGATGCTGTGTTTGTCTGTGTATCGTCTGATATGTGTACAAAGAGAAGACTTCAGTCTCAAGGCCTGTCAGTTCAGCACCTTTCACGAGTACAAAATGTCATGTACTACATACTGATGAAATAAAAGACAAAGGTGTCAAAGGAACCATTACACTATATTCTAGCAATGATCAGAGGATCAACAGCCTCTCTTCTAGACTGACACTATGTTAAACTATGCTAGCATATTTGGCCTGAATGTCTCCTTGCCTGCCCCAGTTTTACATCATGGGTGGAACTTAATTTATCCCAGTAGCCTTACACTCTTTCAAGTGGAAGAGAAATTAAATACGCATGTATTTCCCTTCTAGATAATCTTTTTGCTATTTTTCAATGGACAATATGGCTGCACACATTCACATACATTACTAAGCTTACTATTTCTTCTGTTACCAGAAGTAAAGGGTGTATGTTTACTCACCATATGGATGCAGTGAGTAATCACAGTAGGCAAAATAACATCTTGCACCAAGAGGGTTGCTTATGGTTGGGAAAGCAATGTGTGAAAATACCACTGTTTCAATTTCACCTCATATTTGGCTGAAAATGTATTTCTTTCATCAAAATACCCTTCTGTAAGTATAGATAATTATGGAAGAGCTCCACATCTCGCCTAATGGGGACTGTGATGGCCTCATGATACCAGAATGCATTGTCTTCTGCTCTATTCCACCCACACCAGATGATACATGTTGAGAATTCTCTGAGAGACCAAACATATGAAACTCATGTTCCTATGAGTGCTTGTGACCTGAAATGTCAGAAGTTACTTGACATGACTTTCCCAACTGATATGCCAATTAAAACTTCTGGTTTGATTACTTTACTTGGATAATCAGCATGAAAGAGAGGACCTCTCTGGTTTTGGCCTTTATAACCATAACTGCTGCAGCAGCAGAGTCCAGTTGTTGAGTTAGGTTTCCAGATCCAGTCAAAATTTGATTAAATAGCTCTGAAATGTTTAGATACTTGCTTTCCTCACAAATTTTTTACTAGTTTGTAAGCCTTCAACAGCTTTGATTATGCAACGAATGTAAGCTAATTGCCTACAGGTCTCCCTGTATTACACCACTTACATAAATACAGGTACTGATCTTCAAAGAGTAGCGAGTTAGCTTTTACAGGACCTAAAGTGAAATAATATGTAGCTTACTTTTTCCCAGACGCACCTTTTTCCTGGCAGGAGATTTCCCCGATCCTTTCTAGAAGCACAGCTATAATGCACAGCTATAATGATGGTTGACTGCTGTGTGGATCCTCCTGCTGCTGAGCAGCACGTGCTCCTGGTGGCATGGCATCTTCCCACCATCACAAGGTGGCTTATGTCTTAAGAAAGGTGGTCTAAAAGATTCTTCCATTTTAATTACATTATATAATGCAAACCTTGTAACAACCATTATTCCGAGAGATGCCATTCCTAGGGCTTTGTAGCTCAAGCAGCAGCCTGAAAACACAAAAAAGAAGGAAAGAAAGAAGGAAAGAAGGAAAGAGAGAGAGAGAGAGAGAGAGAGAAAGAAAGAAAGAAAGAAAGAAAGAAAGAAAGAAAGAAAGAAAGAAAAAGTAAGGTATGTTACAGCTAATCTCTTCCTACTATGTTCATCACCACTGCACACAGTAGGAACATGCTATGGTTCTTACTTCATTGCCTCACCATGAGGTACACCAGATGCACAATTTTCCATCCTTTATTATGTTTGCATAAAGAAACATACCTACTTCTTTAGGTAAAATTAATATTCAAAATCAACATGGATTGTGAATAGGTGCACAGTACCAGGGACAGTCACATCTGAACTGCTCACATAGCCTACCTTAGCCTTATTAGTAGCTTACTTAGTCACACCGTAAGAATCTCAGTTTCACAGATTTTTTCATGACTGGTCATTTTTGTTGGGGCTCAGAAAAACTTCCTAAAATTTTTCTCCAATTTTCTGCAATTCTTTCATCCATTATACTCCAGACAAAAGCCTCTAAAACCCTCTTACCTTTTCTTAACCTTACAGGATAGTTTAAAGTAAAAGAAGAAAAGAAGAGAGACAGGCACTCTCCTGTTGATGGAATGTCATTTCAGAAGTCCTTCTGTGCTTCCTACTTTAGTCTGACTACAGCAGTTTGGCGACTTTGCCTGATGTTAAAAAAAAAAAAATTCTAGAAAGAAACATGGATGTTGGAAAGGATCACTCTGCATTCTTTGAGCATAAAAATTGGTGTCAAACTCCAGCTCTTGTTTTGTCATACAAGGAGACATGCAGTCACAGTAAAAATTCAAAAGAGAAACACCCAAGCAGAGACACAACCCTGTGTTTCTAGGCTAAAGGTGCTCAGGTATGTTTATATGCTGACCTATGAATTAAGAAGTCGCTGTTCAAGGTTTGCCACTCAGAGAATATACAAAGAATTCCTTGCATGCTTGAGCAATGATGGACAATGCAGGAGGGATGGCACATCCCTCAGATGGATATACTTTAGACAGGTATTTCTAAATAATCTCATAGGTTTTTCCAATCACATGTAGGCAGAAAGACATTTGATTAAGAAGTGTATTAATTTCATCATAAAATCCACCTGTGTAAAGAGATGACAGCCACTTCATCAGCCAAACATAATTTTTTCCCAGTGTCCCTCCCTACCTCTGCATTCGTAAGACATAGCAAAGTCTAAAGTAACCAAAACAACTTAGCAATGGAAATCAGACTACCTACCTCAGACTGAGACCATGCTGCACTGCAGTCTTGGGACTCCCACCCATACCCCCGCACCATGCACAAACGTTGTCATTGCTATCACATAAAAGGTGCTGCTGGCTTATCACCCCTTGGTCCTTACGTCACACTGTAAAGAAGAGACAATCTGAATAAAAGAACCTCTGATACCTGACCAGGATTCTTAAAACAGGTCACAAGATTTAAATACATTCTCCAGTGACATCTCAAAAATCACCCAGACTCATTTTGAGAATGTCAGATAATAGTCTCGTGCTAGATTCAGCATCAAAAGAGGAATAAACAAATTTGCACAGGGTCTAAACTCCAGAGGACTTCATTAGTCAGAAGTACATCTCACAACAAAAAGGAAGTCAGTGCAAATTCTGAAGAATGACTATCAACAGTGCTTCCATTGATCACGCACATTCTAGACTTCAACAAAGTTGTCCATGAGCCAGCAATATGCTCTTGTGGCAAAGGGGACCAGGGATAACTTCAGGTGCATTAGGAACAGCCCTGTCAGCAGGTTGAGTGAGGCAATCCTGCCCCTTTACTGAGACCTGGTGAGGCCACATCTCTGTAGTGCTGTGTCCAGTTCTGGGGTCCTCAGTACAAGCGAGACATGGAGCTTCCTGAGTGAGTCCAACAGAGAGTTACAAAGATGAGAATTGTTCAGCCTTGAGAATAAAAAACTGAGAGGGGACCTCATTAATGTATATAATTATCTGAAGTGAGGATGTCAAGAGCCTGGAAAACAAGAGGCAATGGGCAGAAACTGATGCAAAGGAAGTTTCACATGAATATGATGCAGAACTTCTTTATTGTGTGGGTGACTGTGCCATGGAACAGAGGCTGCCCACAGAGGTTGTGGAGCCTTCCTCACTGGAGTTATTCAAGAACTGTCTGGACACAACCCTATGCAGTGTGCACTAGGATGACCCTGCTTGAGCAGGGAGATTGGATCAGATAACCCACTGTTGCCCCTTCCAATCTTAAACACATTCTGTGATTCTGTGAATTTATTGAATACTATTAATAATAATTCACTAATACACTGTGAATCTGTGAATACTATTTGCTGAACTCTGAGATACCTACAGGTGCTCACTGCAGCCAAGCAAGCCAGAGGTACCAAATGTTTAGATAGTACCAGCAGGTCTTGTATTTGAATTAAAATTTTGCAAACCCTTTGCCTAAGAGAGGAGGAAAAGGACATGCTTGACCAGTTCAAGTATCCTGCCCTCCTCAAATGGCCAAGATCTAAAAGGAGATGTATGGTCGTTAACCTGAGTAACAAATTACAGGCAGTTCCATTCAAATAACAGTAGCCCTGAATCTGCTGTCAACCCTAAGCACAAGCACACTTGTACATCTACCACATCTGAATTTTCCTTATTTTTTTCAGCCTTTCATTGTTTAGAGATATACACCATAGGGGGTCTGGACCCTTTAAAAAGAGGATATAATACTAAAGACTGGTATGAGGGTGTTGAGCTCCCCCTTTAATAAACTGTCAGGAACACACAGAGAAAAAACAGGGTTTCTGAACACTAAGCACTATCTTGTCTCAGTTTTGGGTACTGAGCACTAGACCCACTGATCTGTACATAGAAGACAGTCAAATCCTTAATCCCCACCTGGCTCTGAATAATGTATTTGCATTGTGTATAGACTAGTCATCACTCTGTGCTTTGCCACTTCATTCATGAGAATAGCAACGGTGAAGACACAGATTTTTTTTTTTCCCTGCCTTTTTTATACCCGCCCTGCAAATGCAGACACATACGCACACAAGCACATGTATAAACAAATATGCACAGGTACATAGCCACATAAAAATTCACAGTAAGGCTCACAATCAAACAGAAGATTTGCAAACGCTCTCAGTGTAACACGCGGGCTAACTAGACACACAACAAAAGACTCCTGAACCTTTATCAAACACAAATTAGCAGGAATACATTTGAATTGTTAAGCCGAACATCGCCTTTCAGCGCGGCTCGGAGCTGACGCCTCCTTAGCATACGGACGGGAAACCTATTGCTGCAGCTCCACCTAGTGGGGAGCGGCGGGAAGCGCAGCTGCCCCGGGGAGCGCGGCCCGGGGGCACCGGGGGCGGCCCGGCCGCGGCAGCACCGACCCCGCCGCAGCCTCCCGCTGCTCCCAGCGGGAACGAGCCGTGGAACGGCCCTTTTCAACCAGAACACGTGCTCTGTACTCAGGATCAAAGCTGAGATCTTGGTTGTTTCTGTTTGTTCCTCAGGTGAGGCAGCTCTCTCAGAGAACAGCACCCTCTGATACTGGCAGGATCATCCATCTAAATAAGAGATAAAGCTGCCAAAATTATATATTTTTATAATCAAAAGGAGTCTGAATTTTCATATACATTCAGAATTTTCACAGAATGACAGAATGGATAAGGTTGAAAGAGACCACAGTTGTTCATCTGGTCCAACCTCCCTGTTCGAAGCAGGGTCATCCTTGAGCACACCGTGCAGGATTGGTATCCAGGCGGTTCTTGAGTATCTCCAGTGAGAGACACTCTACAGCCTCTCTGGGCAGCCTGTTCCAGTGCTTCGTCACCTGCACAGTAAAGAAGTTCTTTCTCATATTCAGGTGGAACTTGCTGTGCATCAGTTTCTGCCCATTGCCTCTTGTCTATTGCTCAGCACCACTAAGAGGAGCCTGGCTCCAGCCTTTTTACACCCACTCTTTAGATACTTAGACACACTGATGAAGTGATGAGGTCCTATGACCTCTTCCAGTTTAAAGGTATAGGAACTTATTTTGTCCACACTTTATTTCCGTATTCATTTGTGTTTCAGTAATATATTTAATCGCTTCAAAATTCTTTCCAGATATTCACATGTTGGTACTGTTTGTGCAGCTAGACATGAGTTATTCCAGGGGATGGTTATCAAAATCCGTCTGCCTCAGTTTCTTTACCTTTGCCTGACATTCCCAAGTTGAAAAAACATGAGAATCATGGTGTCATACAAATGCTTCACTTCTTCCCAGCAGACATAGAAGGTAAGCACTTTGGAAGAGCTGTACACAGGAAAAAACAAAACCAAACCAAGCCCCCAACCCTTTAGTGTGTATAGGTGTCACATCTTTCCTGAAAGGTAGTGAATGTGATGTCACGTTCACAGCTGAACCCCTTGATTTTTATTTTATTTCATTCACTTTTTAAACATTTTCTTACAGCTTCTTTCCAAGAAGTCTGTTTCATTGTGTCCTGTTAAAAGCATCAATCTTTTCCAGAAGTCAGCACACTCTGAGGCCCACTGTGTAAGCAGCATCATTTGTTTCTGTATTTTAACCAAGTTGCTCCACTATTCAGTTTCCCTGCTCGGCCTGGGACAGCTAGAACTCACCTTACATTTGAAGGGCTCTAAACCACTGGCACTAAGGTCCAGGGTTTGACTAGCGAGCACTCCAGCCCTGCTGCCGGAGAGGCAGCCTGACACGCTTTCCTCCTACTAGAGGAGGTGAAAGAAAAGCAAGATCTGAAAACGGAAGAGGTTTTAATGAAGAACAGTCTGCAGATGAGCTGGGGTATACTGTTTCTGTTTAATTATAGCATATCCACAGATTAATCTTAAGGCAGCAGTATAAAAAATTTCACCACACAAATAATTTAATTCATTCCAAAATCTGTAGTGTGCTCTCTGCATGGTAGAGAGTATAATTGCAATTTGGTGCCCATTCTTACAAAAATGCTTGTTAGCCTATGGAGTAAAAATGAAAAGAAAAAAAAAGTAGTCAAAATATTTAGTTGAAATTAAAGCAGGTAATGGGACAGTTCACAGATCTTAATTCAGCATATAAATATATATTTGCAGAACTGTGGCTCTACAGAAGCAACCTAGGGAAGGGATTCATCCCAGAATTATTTACTTCAATATTTGTATCTCTTCTAGTTTGTTTCTCCTGAAAATATAAATATTTTTTTCTGAAGAAGAAACCCAAAAGGTGCATAATGATTTCACTAAATTCACGTTAACTATACAGAGTAAATTAAGCAGAAAACATAAAGGCCAAACACTGTACACAGTAATTAAACTCAATATTACAGGGCTGTACTGTAATAATTACAGCCAGCATTGCATGCACACTCTGATAATTCACTTAAATTGCCTTCAGAACATGCCAAGAAAATCTCCTTTACCCAGAGAGCAAAAAAAGATTTTTAAAAAAAGGGAAAGAGAAAGAAAAGAAAATTTGTACTTTTCATTTTGAAAACTATGATTTTTCTTTTTCCTATCTTGTTTCATCTAGAAGAAAAAAAAAACCTAAATATAAATAGAGCATTTGCTGTTGTCTTTCTACTAAAGCTTTTAAATTTAAGGAATAATAGATGCCTGTCTAGACAACCCTAAAATTGTTTTCGTTACTGATGTATGGATGACTGATAAATGTCATCTTTTCTGCCTGCAGTGCATTTTCCATCCAGTCTAGTGACATTTGTCTATAGCTGACCTGAGTCTGCATTTTTCATTTGCATTAAGCATTTAAATTTTACAACTCTGGAGCTTCAGGATTCACTGTTTACGGGAAAATACAATACCATTCCCTTCTCCCCCCTCCAGCCCAAAGGAGAGGTGCTTTCTTTGCTTGTCACATGGCCATTTTTAATTAAACCAGCAGGGAAGATTCTAATCAGACAAAGGCAATGGAATTTGCTTCATACCTTTCCAAGTGAAATAATTATTAATTCCCTAGTTTCACATTTCTCATACAGATAAAATGAAACATGCAGCATGGGCAATGAAAGGAGATTTCTATTTAACTATGGACACGTCTTTTGAAACAATGCAAAAGACAGTTAAGTAGTTCATGGTAAATGACAAAAACATGGAGATGTGGAAATTAATAGGTTTACCAATTACTTTTAAAATATGCTTTATGCTGTTAATATCTTCAGGCATGTAATTGCAAGACGGTAGAATTACCTCATAGCCAGATATCCATTACAAGACAGATCACTGCTTTTTTACACACTTCTACTGAGAAATGTTTGTTGCTGCCTACTTTTCAATACAGAAGATTCTGGTATTTTGTTATGTGAACTGTATTCTTCAAGCCACCATTACTCAAACAAGACATGATTTTTGAAATGCATTACGTCAAAGGACTGAACTCCACTGAAAGTCTTTGCAACCTATAAGTGGTCTTCTGATTTTGAGCATGGCTTGTTTTTCAAAGGCCATGCAAATTTCAAATTGCCGCAAGCTTTTGCTGTTCACAGTTACTGCAGGTTTTTTTAAGGTTTGAGCTTCTTAAAAAGTCATCAAAATAAAATTCCATGGAAATTATTGTTTTCTATGAACATGTTTGGCAACAAAGCCTGAATCTTTTTCATTATAAATATTCAATATTACTTTTCCATTTCATATTTTTCCTACCAGTACTTTTGCAACTGTAGCCAAGGTAAGAGCTAGACGAAATGCTTTGTTTTTTTGTTGAAGTAACAACAAAATGGCTTGGCTGGGAGGCCTAAAGCACAGTGTCCACCTTTGCATACATGAATAGTGCCATTAAGCTCAGTGGATTTGCATACGTCCTATTAAGGGTACACATAAGTAGTCCACAATAGACTTTTTGTTCTACCGATTAAGCTACATCAGGGAATCTGCCCGACAACAAAACCCTTGGGCAAATATTTTCCCCTGCTGACTGGTACCAGCACATTTCCTTGCAGCTTTGGGAACGTCTTGCTCCTATACACCATTTTTTTCAACAGCTTTATGAAAAGGTTTCTCTTTGGTGTAAGCTTGTCATGACTGTTCAGATGATACAGAGAAAGGCAGCTATTTCTCCTGTGCCTTCCCTACCTGTGGCAGAAGTGCATCAATGCAAGAAAGAAGCAGGGGCTTGTATCTGCCCCTGTGTTAGCTAAATCTCACCCCACCTGGTACAAGACTCCCTGTAGTTCCCTTGGTCTTGGCAAATTTTCTCTTGGCATTTTTCTATCAAGCTATACCTCATCTGCTCCCATTCTGCAGAGCTGGCTATAATATTTTCACCTCTCTAGCACAAACCAGCGCAGAAAAGCACCAACTGTCAAGCACCCCTAGCAGTCACAGCTACAGTGGGAACAAGAGTTAGGGGCAGGTATTTTTTTTTAACCACTGCTGCTAAAAATATAGCTAAATCCTAGAAAACAGAACTGAACAGAAATGGTTGCTGGGATTTTTAACAAGCGTAGAAGATTCAATTTTAAAATGCGGCTTTCCCCCAGGTCTAGGCAAATATCTCTGGCCCCCAAAAAACTAACCCAAGGGTTCTTTTTAAATACTATCAAGAAAACATATGCTCTGAGGTCAGAGGAAGTTGTAGCAAAAGGAAAACAGAAAACAGTTAACCTCCACCTTGTCTATAAATCAGAGCAACAGATGTAAAAGTAAGTGTACATTTGGAACCTACTGACCCAGAACACCAGCACTGAACTTTAGTTTTCTCTCCTCTCTAATACGACTCTATCCTATGATTTTTGCTCACAAGGCAGAGAAGACAGAGTTGCTTTGTTCTTTTGCAAGATTCACTGACAAACATTTCTGCCTTGTCTTCTAAAGCATCTCCTTTGCTCAGGAGAAATGAGGAAAGGTGTCATCACAGGACAACATCCAATATTAAGACAATATAAGACACATGGTATTCTTAAATGCAGGGATCGGGTATTGCCAGACTTGAAGGAAAAATAACGTAACCACAATAACACAAAATCACTCTAAGATTGGCCTAAGTACTCTCTCATCAACATTCAGCAGCAGTTCGATAGCAAAGAGGAGAAAAAAAACACCCCACAGACACATGAGACGGAAAAAAGATAAAAGGTGTCCTGAATGAAGAAAAATGTGTTATTTCTTAACTGAGCTGTGGATTAAGCAGAGGAAAGGGGCTCTGACATGGCCTGCAGCTCTTTGTTTATACGAACGTCCTTCCAGTGATCTGAACCAGTGTCAGGTGGGAGTAAATAGCTACTCCTCATTTATTTTCAGCACTCTGGCTCCTGTGCAAACTTAGAGAGGTACTAGGTACAAATTTGTGTGAAAAAGATGGGGAAAAAAGTTATTTTAATGCTTCATGCAGAGTCTTCAAATTAAATGCCAGGAAACACACTAGAGTTTTCCAGGCTCACATTTACTATACGTCAAGGTCCCAATCCTGCAGTTAAACCTCTGTGAGGAGCCCTTTGTGGTCCATCCCAACTTTAGCAACACAGAGACCTATGGAAAGCTGAAAAGCATAGCAAGAAGACTTCAGACACTGATTTGGCAGCTAAAGCGGGAGGTCTGCAAAAAATAACAAAATATAAAATATATATATAATTATATAATATATACATAAGTACTTACAAATATATATATATTATCGAATTGAAAATCGGAAAAGCTCTTACAAGCCTTGATTTGTTTCCTTTCTTT
>WEIT01028904.1:0-17935 GCA_013389985.1 Dryoscopus gambensis
TTAAGATCTTTTGTTAACATTAGAATTACTTTGACTAAACCTAAGAAGGTATTTGGCACAGTTTTTTGCCACAGTTCCCAGAAAGGGTTGTACACAGTACATACGAACTCACTTGACAGGAAGTACTTAAGAGGTTTAAAGCAAAGTTAGAGATGTATTGGATATGGGCACATATTGAAAATAGTAGCCTGTTTATTTTTCAGTATTTAAAAAACCCACAAGCCTCAAGTTACATGACAATGCCTTCTACTAGTATAAATTTATTTAGTATTTGCTTCTTCCCATATTGCTACTACTCCACGGGACAACTTGATTGATTTCAGCACCAGTGTCTTCACAATTGTTCCCATTTTATTACCTGTTTGAAAGTCAGCTGAATAGCCTCATATTTCCTGAGCTCAAGGACATTCATCAGCTCCATGATGGATTTGTAACCCCTGTCCAGTTCCTCTTGTCTTTTTATCAATTTTTCCTTCTGCTCTGAGAAATTCACAAACTGATCTAAAGCTTTTTTATTAACATGACTGTATTTCTTCAGTTCAGTATTGCACTGCTCCAGCTTGCGGAATAACTGTAAACAGAAAATATTAACACATCAAAGTGACTTGCAATTCTAGCCACATTTGACGCTCAAAATGCAGGTGACACTAATGTCTCAGGTCATGCAACATGAAACCAAGAACACTATTTACCTGCTTTAAACTTAAAGTCTGATACTTTTCAAAAGCCTCCTGTGGAAGTGAACCCAACTCCCGGATTTTCTTCATGCATTCCTCTTTCTTCTTGAGGAGCATGCCTTGCCTGTTCGTCATTTTTTCAAGTTCTTTTGTGTCATGGTTAATGGCATCCATATGCTCCTTTTCCATGTTCTTCCAGCGTTCCATGCTCTTCTGAAGTTCTTTAATTCCTGCTTCTGTTTTGTCAATAGAGTTATCCAGATCTGTAATATTGAGCAAGAGTACAAAACCCAAAGTTGTACATCTTGCACACATAAGATCAGCAATGATCCAATAAAGTATTTATGAAACAAAAAGATAGACTAAAGAAGATCTATTAAGGAACAGAAGGTTAAATTTCAGGCAAAAGGCTGAAAATCCCTCTCTTTCTTCCCCTTGAGAATATAGCTTAAAAAATGTTCAAGTCTTGAAAGAGAAGCAAAGGAAGTTTCAAGCCATACAGATATGATAGTCTATTTGATAGCAGCTGAGTTTTAAATGGGTTAGACAAAATTCAGGAACAATTATACAAGATCTTGCTTGTAGGACAGTTGCCTCACAAGTACTACACCCTGAAGCCAGAAGCCCATTATCAGCAACACAAGTTAATTACATTACAGTCTATTTCTAAATCAAATATGGTATGTGTGAACTTTCAAAAGCCTGGAGAGTTTTCTTTCCAAAACATGATGTTACCAACCATCTGATCGTGCCAATGTATCCTTCACTCGTTTGTTGATAGCCTCAAGTTCTGATGTTGTGGCAGTAAGAACTGTGCCACCTTCTGTTTCTCGAAGCTCATTCAGTTCCTATGGGATAAATAAATGCCATCAAGCTTCAGCATGAAAGGGAACGTAAGTATAAGCCAGACAAACAAGCCATCTTCTGCTACTCTACCTATAACTTCATATAACTACACCAACTATTATGTACATATAATATTCAGTATTTTAGTAAAGTTTAGAGAATACTTAGACTTTCAAACAAATCTGTCCTATTTATACACAGGCTTGTATTCACAGTAGTTTCTGTCAAAAACTTACTGTGCTGAAATTCAAAGAAACTCTTAACTGTTTATCCCAGTTTATACATAGGGAAGCAAATCCCATCACAGATAATGCAGTGTAACAAATGAGTATTTATGAAATGATTTAATATATGTTAGCCTTGGAAATGAACCAAAACCAGACTGCAAAAGCACACTTAAGAGAAAATCCTTACTTGTTCCACTTGGTCTAAGCGTTTTCTCAGATTCTCATTTAGATATGTTTCAACTCTTGTGATAATGCCTTCTAATTTAATCCTCTCATTCAAAAGCTGTCTGTTTTCCTGAAGAAAGTAAAGAAGTATGTTAGTTGCTTTACCTGACTAGGACCATTTTTATCTTGTTATTAAAAAACCCTAAAACAGTACAACAACAATACTGTGCATCCTCCCTTTAGATGATATCTATTTGTATTTATTGTTGGAAAGTCAATAGCAAGAGCACGAAAACTGTGATGATTCCAACACAAATAGCCTTAATTCTCACACAATCAACTGGCAAAATTCACCCAGTGTTTGAGAAAAACTTGCAAACACACTTTGCAAATGAGAGAACTTCAAACACTCCTATTTACGGATGAAGCACTAGTTTAATGACACTATATTCATAAGTGACTTTTCATACAAAAGGACAAAAATAAGTTTATTGCTAAGAAAGGTACTACATTTAATGGCAAGACATTTTCATTTCCTTACTTGCTGTAGTTGTCGAATTTCATCATTAAGAGCATCCACACGCTTCTGATCTTCAAGACTGAGCTGGGACAACAAATCTGTCCCCAGTTCTGCTTTTAATGATTCTCTAGTTGACTCCATAGCATGTAAACTTGCCTCCAAGCTCTGCAAGCTACGTTGCTGTGGGACAGATATTAGACAGAATCACTCCTCAAAGCAATCTGTAGATTTATGAGTTTCACCTGTTTATTCAACATATTTTTGTGAAATATCTCTAGCTATCTTTGTCTTTCATATTATGACATTAACCAGAAAGGAATGCAATTAATATAAACCCAGTAACAGCATTCAATATCCCCATACTAACCTTAGGCATAAATGTCTTTTCAGACTGCTGCCTTTTCTCCTTCAGCATTTTCATCTCTGACAAAATACTGTCTCGAGAGGCTTTGAACTTTCTCTGCTGTGTTTCAATTTGCTGCATTTGGTTCATTAGCTGGTCAATCTCATTATTAATCCATACTGTGGGCTAAGGAAAATTCTGGCCTTGTTTCAAAAACCATTTTATACCTACTAGTACCTTCAATTTTTTCTATCTGACATATTCATCTGTCATCAAAATAAGAAACAAACCAAAGCTCCACCAAACCATAATAATCAGCTGTAGAGGAAAATTCAGGGATCATCAACAGAAGTAACTTGAGCAGCTTATCAACTTATCAAGTAACTTATTAATACCAGGATAAGCTAAACGAAGCTTTCCTTGCTTATTTTACATAACATTCAGAAGAACACCTCTGCTTATCTGCTGTCCCAACAGTGTCTCTAGTGCACTGATGCAGGTCAAAAAGCAAAGGAGTTCAGTTTGTAGGACAGAACGACCTGGGTGATGCGTAAGAAAATTGTATAAACCTCCCTTACTCCTGAATTGTAGGTATCAGATCTCAAAAGGACACCGTGCAAAGAGACTGGAAAGACCAAACTGTCAAGTAACTCAGAGCTTATTATAACACAACACTCTCCCACCTCCCCTCCACAGCCTAAGTGGACTATGTAACACATCAATTCAGCACACAAGTACTAAAAATACAGCCTGAGACAGAAGAAGCAGCGAAGATTAACACAGATAACAAGAATATCTGGTTATGGCAGTTACTACAACAGACTCTAAAAGGAATAGAAAGCCTCATAATCTAGGGTTTAACCTCATCTCTAAGCTTTAAAGATCAATATCAAATACAGTAACACAGAGAACCAGGCTGCACACAAAACAGTCAAAAAAATTCCACAGCTAATATGTAACAAGTCAGTCTCCTGGTTTTCATCTATTACTGTAACCACAAAACAAAAGCTGTCACACAACCTTCCCCATTAACAACAAAAGGATATTTTCAATGTTTCTGCGTAAGTTTTCATTGAGCTTTGCTTCAAGTTCACCAAGTTCTTCTTCTGCTTTTCTAACATCTTTTTGTAATTCAAGCCGAGACTTCCTGGTATCGTAATAACCTCCAGTCAAAGCACCTCGATGGCTGACTTGATCACCTAAGAGGAGAACAGAATGAGATATAAACTGCACATTACATGCTTGTCATAAAGTCCAGCAGACTTTCTACAACGCAACTTAGCAGGTTAACTAGAACATTTCAACTAACCTACAAAAGCACTGACTGTATCAGCAATCATGTATGTTTACAGTAATTACAGAAATGTTTATTTCCGTATTCAATTTAAGTGCATTCCCTTTCTCAAGATTAACACAGACTGCTATGATCTCCTTTAAGCATTGGCTTATTTTTATGTCTATTTTTAACTAACTTCTGAAACCATGCAGATTGAAGGGAAGAAAAATACTTAACATTAAGGGAAAAATGCAAATGCCTAGCACTACCAGTTTGAAAAAAAAATCCCAGGTCTTCTATGAGGAACTAAAGAGATGAAGTAATTAGCAGCATTTGTGGCTTGTAGAGTATGCTGATACTGAAAAATTAATAACTTCCTCCTCAGACACCCTTAGGAATTTTTTCAGATTGACTTTGAGACACAAAAAGACAACAATGAGCCTGCAAGGAATCCGCCCTCGTAAAAACAGGCTATTAACAAGAGATATGGATTATTTCAGAGAACATAAGATGTAAACATATCTGCTGCACAGAAGAATTCACCTTGCCCTTATCAGGAATTAAGGCCATTCATTCACACCCTAAACACTGGTTTGAGCTTGGGGAAAACACCATAAACACTCCAGGAAAACAAACCCCTATTAAATTGGATAAAAAACCTGGATGAATGCAAACCTAATCTGTTTTGTAATTCTCAGGATGGAGATACATAGCTACTAACATTTAGATCATAAGAAAATTCCATACCTCATCAAGAAATTCTGTATTTTTAAGCACTGTACTTAAGCAACTGCAACCTTGTACATATACCTCAGCCAAGTATACTATTATTTTTAATAATCTTATTTCAACAACACAAAACAGACCAAATTTGATGAGCCCCATATTCCCAGGAATCCTATTTTTACAATAAATAATTTTAAAAATTGCAGTATTTACCTTCCAGAGTGATACAATCCATTGTGAAAGCTCTGGCCAGCTGGGTAGACACTTCCATGCTACGACAAATTAAAGTCTTCCCAAAGACATGTTTGAAAGCTTTATCAAATCTTGGATTGTATCTCAGTTTACTGATCATAGGAATAGCATCCTAAGTGACAGAATTACAATTCAGCAATTTAAGTAATTCTTGATTATCAGGTTACAATAAAACTCTACTTATTAGTATTGCCTTTTTTACTTGCAAAGTGCAGTTAATAAAGAGCAGATACCTTGTAGGGAAGTGTTCTTCTACAACATGTTGAGAAGCATACAATAGAAGTAGTATTTAACCACAGATTCAACAGAAAAGCAAGCGGTGGGCGATAAGCAATGTACACAGTTCAAAACATGAGGCTTTGCAGTTATGAAGCTGAGGTAGATCCAAAAGTAATTCTAACTCACATTAGTCTCAGGATAAGCAGTATCTCTAACATCCAGCTTGTTCAGAGGGAGGAAAGTAACTTCTCCAGGAAGGTTCATTTTGTTAAATTCCATTAGGATCTTTGTACTGACCTCATCAGAATCCACAATGTGATAAAACAACCTATTTAACAAGCCAAACAAATAGGCTAAACTTTACTATGCTGAAAGCACAAACATATTTGTATACAGACAGAACTCATGCAGGTACCATTAAATAACACATCACAATAAAGCTGCATTGCCTTTACAATTCCATGCCTTAGAAAAAGCGAGTGGATACTTTTTTCCCTTCTGTTAAAATGGGATCAGCCAACACCTTTACATTCCACCGTCCAGCCAAGAGCAGCTCAATACGTGTGCAGTGCCACTGCGCACCCACCTCTGTCCTGCCTTTCCATTGCACAACGTTCAGCCTCCCTCTCTGCATGGATCTACAGAGTTTGCCTCTGCTGCCTTCATACGCCACGCAGAGACACAGACCCCATCCACCCCACCTCTCCCTGGGCACTATGAGGACTAGCATTGAAATAAGCAATTTTTCCTTTGCAAGTTGAACTACAGCTTGCTTGTTACAGCTTCTTCCAAACTATGGGGCACAACAGGATTCAGAGAGCACTGAAAAGTGCTTGGAAGAGATGCCCTTGTTCACACTGGAACAGAAGTTTCAGAAGAGACACTGCATTCTGATCGTGGTAGCATCATTTCTATGTGACACTTTGCAAGATCATGTCACCTGTGTCCTCTTTCCTGCTCTTATGCCACTACCTACTTTTCATTAGAACAAGAACTTTTACAACTACTCGTAAGTTGGAACAGGGACTTATCACACAAAAACACAATTTTAATTAATTTGAAGTGCTAGATGTTGCAGCAAGTGGTGGATCACCCAACAGGCACTTACTTCCTCCAGAAAACATTTTACATGGACTCGTCAACACTCAACATCTTTTCAGATAGCTTTTAAACAGCAGTTTTTGACAGTTTAGAGACCATTCTCAATCATGAGATTTTTCTAGTGCAAGTGAAATAATTCTCACTGTTATTGAAACATCAGCCTTGCTTACTGTAGAACTCTCCACACTGGAAGATGCTGTCCATTTTATCCAATATATCTCAGTCTCACCACCAATCCCCCTGGCAAGTGTCGGGAGTGTGAGTCTGGGGCCTTTTTGTTCTTTTTTCTTTTTTTTCTCTCTGGTTTTGTTTTAGGTTTTTTAGACAAAGTCAGGAGCAGCTAGGATTAATATTTAAATAGGCAGAATTCTTCTTACTCCTTCACAAAGGAATAGCAGTTTGAACATGCTATATAGAAGGCACTTTGACAAAAAAAGGCAAAAGATCAAGTTCAAAAGAACAGTATTTCAGTAGCAGCTTGCAACAACAACTGAATTGTGACACTGCTCTAAAGAGCACATAATTACCTGTTTCCTGCAGTGACTTCAACACAGGTGTAGAAAGCTGGTTCACATTCAAAGTTATTCATCACGATTCCATGATAGCCATTTAGAACATGCTGGTTTATGCCTTTTCGACGGAAGTGCTCCAAAACTTTGTTTATGCTGTCTATACCATTCAAAATGGCCTGTTAAAATACAGCTAATTACTGTATTGCAGTTAAAATGTGTGGGCATAATATTAATTTTACCTTTAACTTTGTGACAGGTGTAACCTCCTTTTTTGCCAAATTCCTGTTAACCTACAGCTCTAACAGAAGATACCTAAATAAGAGTCCATCGCTTTTCAGTTTTGTTTATTTGGGTTTTTTTTAAGCAAAAAAGGTATCAGAAAAAATTTTAAAAATATTCCATTTCTGCCTAGTCTCCTCACATCAACTACCTCAAGCTTGCAAAATTCATTTTCAAGTAGTTCTAGAGCTATAAATATTTGAAAAATTCAGCTTAAAATATAATTTGGCAATCTTAATTATGACAAAAAAGACAATAATTAAAACAATAACTATCATATCTTTCAGATAAAACTGACTTGTCCTTTAAGATGAGATTACACAAGGAATTCTCAAGAGCGAGGTTATCTTACCTTTCCTGTTGCTGCTCTGAGAAGTTGCTGTTTCTTTTCGAGATCCTCCCTCTTTGCAGCAAGAGCTTGCTGTTCTGCATTCTCTTCTCTCCACAGATAACTACAGAACAAAATCAATAAAATTTTGTAAGTGTGAATGCAATCGGAAGGTTTTATTACTATTTTCTTAAAGACTGCTAATCTAATGGGAAGGCAAAGTGCAGAAGTTCATACATGGCCATATTTAAAAAAACATACCTACATGCCATGTTAACAACTACACAGTTGGAGTCGTTCACATTAAGTGAGACTGAGATATATTTCAATTAATTACTAACTTTCTTTCACTCTGTAGTTCATCCTTTTTATTTTTCACTTCATAGTATTTTCTGTCCAATTCTTCAACACGAGCCTTCACTTCATTAAGATCCTGGTCCAGTTTCTAACACAAAGAGAAGAACAGTATGAAACTACAGCTCTCTATATTAAAAAAAAAAAGAATCTTTATTTAATACTGAACTACTAAAAATTCAGAAAAGTCCTACGAACATTTTAACCAGCTTACAACAAACTGCAAAAGCACTAAGAATAAAGACAGCTTTGTAAAGAAGCAGTAACAAGGTGTAGATGCCACACAGATGGCAAGGCAGGCACTGAGTTCAATCATGCCTCTGGGCAAAAGTGAAATGGAACCCTGTAAGTCACAGTAAACTGGAATCAAAACAGTAACTAACATACATATAACTTCTGTGTAATCATGCTCTGAAATGACATTTGTGATAAGTACAACTAATCTTGTGTACCATGTCAACCTGCTATTAGTCAGAAGTCTCAGCCTGCTCTCCAGCAGTACTAGACTTTCAAGACAGCTGCTGTCAACAGTGCGCTGTTTAAGCCAATGCACAGACATCCTCCCTTTGCTCACTCAACACCTGCCACTTTCAAAGCAGCTCAGGGCTAGCACTCGATAGTGTTCATGTATTTATATGTGTACAAGGAGGAGTAACTGTTCTAAAAACACAGCCAGTTCATTCCAAATTAACCTTGCAAGCTCTCAATCACGTTCATCATCCATGATCCCTTTTCTTTGAACAACAAAAAGCTACACAACTCTTCACCTAAGCATAAACCAACTTTCCTTGAGGAGAAAAAGAAAGGAATCAAAATCTGCAATAAATTTAACCCCTTCAATTCTACAGAATTACCATTGAGCAGTACGGTACTATTACAGTCAGTCAGTGGTGTAAATGCTATTTTCTTCATTCACCAACTCAGAGAATCACAACTTTGCTAATGTGGGTCCCAGTCAAGCAGTATTTTAGCACAACACCATCATCTTTGTACAACTACACTCCTGCACGGTATCACACTAACCCTCAATTTCAGTACGTATTTTACACAAAGACCAAGAACACCATCTGCATTGGCACTGTATGCTCTCTCAGTATAAAAGCAGGGTTTTCACAGCTGGAGCTCCTAGCAGGAAAGCTACCTTTGGATTATTTTGCTATATTTGCACTGTAAGAGCTGTTTCTAAATGGAAATTAAAATCTAAGTTATGCAGGTAATATAATAACAGAATAATCTTCTAACATGCCTAAGGATGCAACTTCTAACCAGCTGCAGCTGTGGTACAAGGGTGCAGTGCCTGCTGTATAGTTAAAAAGATCCTCTTGCTTGGGAAAAATGAGAGAAAACAACCAATATAGACTTCCATAAGAACGTAACAAACTGTTATCTGTGACATGCCTATGTTCAGTGTAGACAAGAACAAGGCAGATAGAAGCCTCTTCCTGATAACTCAGGCCAAACATATTGGGCAAAACACCAGAAGGCAAAGCCAACATACAGAGTGAAGTTAGTGCAATGCTAAAGCAGTTTAAAGCTCATCTGCAGATATTTTCAGTAAGCATTCTTCAAAGACCAAATCCAACCAGAAAGTCACATCTTCCTTATAAACAGGCACTGAAGTCTGACTGTCCAAGATTGATCATTTAACCCTTCTCTCAAAAAGACTGAGAATAAGCCAAAAACTTACGCTGTACTGTTCCAAGTTTTTCTCCTTGTTTGCCTCTGTATCCTCTAAATCCTTGTGTATAGCTGCGATCTGCCGCTTCTTGTCATTGATGGCCTGATCTAAAGACTTCAGCTCTTTCTTTATCCACTTATCCCTTTCCTCTTTGGAAGTAAACTGGCTCCCTCGACCTTGTTTTGCATAAAGATCTGTTCTTTCTTGTGTAGCCTGTGCAAGTCTGTTTTGAGAAGGTAAGGATATGCTGTATTACAAAGAAATCTTGAATTTATTAAGAGCAAGCTTTAAGAATTACTACTAGAATTTTCAAGAAGTGCCAAACCAGGCTCTAAAATTTAACCACCAAATCAGTAACAAAAAGATAAGGATCATGTTATAAACAATAAAATCATCCACAGTAAGTGGTTACGCTTAGAAAATCATTTTGCCAAATACTGTTCCCACCCCAACAATAAAGCAGGCCTTTCACAGACCACCTCCAAGGGCATGCAGCTACCCCACTGTCAAGCAACACATACAAGTTTTTGTTAATTGCAGACGGATAGCATTGATAAAATTTGCATAGAATGCCACAGACCTAGCAATTCCCCTTTCTTCTTTTTCCTTTACACTGTTAAATTTTGGCTCTGTTTCTGCCAGTTCTTTCTGCTTCTCCTCAATTTTCTCAAGAAGTTTTTGCCTCTCTTTTAGCAGTCTTTTCTGAAAGTCAAACAAAGCAGCATTTAAAGTTAGTATTTAAACTAATTTAGCAAACCTTACAAAATAGTGACAGGCTCCAGTCTAAACCCAAAACTTCAGCGTACAAGAATACGTCCTTGTGCCAATGACATTTTAAGACTTCACTGCTGTTACATACCCTTTGCTCACTGTTGCCAGCTAATTCATCCTGTAGATCTTTAGCCTTCAGCTCTAATTTAGTCCTCTGTTTAATCTGTTCCTGTCTTTCAGCACTAAGTTGCTCCTTCTCTTCTTTCATTGCAGAAATCTTTGTCTTCAGTTCTCGAACTTGCCGCTCTATTTCCTATGCAAATTTAAGTTATGCAGCATCTTAAACACTGAAGGAACATTACACTATTTATCAAAACTCACAAGACCATTATTCTGTAGATCACAAGACACTAGATATGTGAAAAACTCCAAGTTTCCAAACAGGATGAAAGCATGCAAAAGAATTTAATATAATTTTAGACACCACCAGCCCTCTTCCTCCTCACCCCCTCCAAAAAATCCTGAAAACCACAAAGCAAAACACACCTCTGGAGAGCCCTTTTAAAAGTATTTTTACCTCCATTTTATCTCTAGCATCTTGCTGTGCATCTCTCAGCTGCCTGGATTTTTCTCCACTTGTCTCTCGTTTAGCAGAAAGCTGTATGGAAATATCACCAATAGCTTAAGTAGCCAGATTCTGTTTTAGTAGTGGTTCCAGAAAGAAATTATTTAGTGAAGAACAGTGATGCTGAGTACATACAGTGCAGGTAGTTTGGTGTGCAGCTGAGGACTGCTACAGATTGAGTTCTGGGTGGTGGAAGCCACAGGCAGGAGAACTAATACCCCCTTGCACAACAAAGGGCATAGGCAGTTGTGGCACTCAGACACAGCAGGAACCCCAGGCTTCTACTCTGATGGGATAAAAACTCAGCTTCCTTTGTTGGGGTCCCTCCTCAGAGGCACCAGCTTGAGCTGTTCCTTTGTTATTTAGTTACTGTATCAAGATGAAATTATTTTAAGGACGGAGACATCTGAGACTCTGCTATGGGAAACCCGGTCTAACTGTGAGTGTGGTGTGCAGGGAGTCAAGCGAGGCACCTGTGCTGGGAAGGGGCTTCGGTCCTAGCTCAGGTAGCGTGGTTGTGACCGGCAGGGTCACTCCTGGATGGCTGCACAGGAAAGTTTCCTTAACACTGTCACGATTCTATCAAGGAACACAAGGGGATGGTAGCGAAAGCAAACCAACAGCTCATTCCATTTTGTACTAGCCAAGATACTTTACCTCATCAAGCTTGGCTCGGGTTTCATTAAGTTCCTGATTATAAATGGTATATTCTAATGCTCTCCTCATTTTATCCCATTTCTGGTACTGTGCCAGCTCTTCTTTCTCCTCTTCTAGAGTATGCAGTCGCTCTTCAATGTATTTCAACAATTCGTTGATCTTCTCTCGCTTGCCCTCTTTAGAAAACATGACAAGATTGAAGTTCAGTTAAACACTGTAATATAAATCCCCATCTTTACAGCCACTGAACCTACTCCAGTGATTAACTATTTGTCAACATATATGAGAAATGTAAAAACACCCCATATCCAGAAGTTCTCCAAAAAACCATCCCAACAGCAGACCTGTTGATACTTGTTATGTAAGGCAACACAAGCATGTACTCTCTTGGCTCACACACTTAAAATAATACAGACTGTACAACAAGAACTTTAGTGTTTCACAAGCAGTAGGTATCCTGATTTTTGGATCACTGCCAGCTGACATCACTCAAATGTTTTGAACAGTAAATTTATCCGTATTAGGTTAGCTAAAAAGTTTTATTACTAAAAGCACACAGAAAGTAAGTTATTAAACCTTTTGAGATACTGGAAATTCAAGGAAGAAATATGACAAGCTCTGTGTTAACATACCACAAATAACATCCATCTAGCTTTACTGAAAAAGCCTGAAATTTTAGAGTTAATTGAATTACTGTGGCATAAAGCAATAATTTCTTAAAGTTTTACCTGTTTCTTTCATTAGTGAAATACTCTCCTCTTTACGTTCATCGTACACTCTGGTACCAGCTACTTCTCTTAGTAATTTCAGTCTTTGAGAGTCAGGAGCTGTGGCCATCTGGTTGATCTGAAAATTCAAGATCGATGATTTCAATAACCTGCTCTGGATGTATGGCTAACCACAATAGATCAAAGATTGCACTTTTTTGCTCTGCCTGCTTGCCTGTGGTTTTGGCAAGAAGATTCAGACACATAGCACACATCACACTGCTTTCTTCTTGAGACAATATTTTAGGACAACAAGTATTCTGCTTGTAATGAAATCATTGCTTTTCAAATGTTACCATTTGTTGCTAAAACTCAGGATAGAAGTATTATATATGCTGAAGAAATCATAAACCACTCAAAATTATGTATAGAGAAATTGAAGCTTGGGCTTTTAAGTCCTGGTGCTAAATCAAACAGTTTAAATGCCTCCATAAAACCACACTAAAACGTAAGGGTTATACATCTTAGAATAATTCACATAATGAAATACTCATGAATATGACATCAAATCAGTCATACAATTACACCCAACATAAAACTCACTTCCCTTCAACAGAATTTCAGTGGCTGCATGCTTTTCTAAGAAGGTAACTGTTTCTAATTTGCCCTGTATTAAAACCAGTATGTGTAGTTTGGCGGTGAAGTGGTGTGTACCAATCCCCACGACAAGTGACATTCCAGCTCAAGCTGTTTCTTTCACATGCACATGTTCAACAGTATGCGAAAATTTATCCTGACAAACATCTGGCAGACTGTACTATGGGTTAGCATTCCCGACATCAAGTGCTCCTCAAGTCTCCTGCATTCCTCTCCAAGTATGCCTTCCAGCAACTGTGTGGAGGTGACACTTACCAGCATTTCCTTGATGATCCCTTCTGTGAACGATTGCAAGTAGTCTGTCCTTTGTCTGCTTGTGGCTCCCTCCCAGATGTGGGTGTCTTTTGAAAGCTCTAGCAAGCTGCTTGGGTCTTGAAGACCAGTTAAGACAGGCCATGCCATGAGCCCTTTTCCTAATGTGCACTTTTGATACTCCTGCATTTTCCATTCACTCTCCACTGACAGTAATTTTAACCTCTAATTCTCTACCATTACTTTGCTGCCTCGTCTATAAGCCCAGAAATCTTCGAATTTACACTGAAATAGTCACAGAAATCAAGTTTGCTTTGTATTCAAGTATATGGAAAAACCCCTCATTGTAAAGCCCACCATGACAAAAACCCTTTGCTAAATATCAACATTTACAGACATGAAATTTTTTTTCTTAAAATCAACATAAACTACTAAAACAATAATATCTGCCAATGAAACATCTACACACAAGAACTATTTCAACTACAGAAGATTTAGGTTTTGGTTTACTTCTGAAATAATTGAACTAAGTTTGGCATCCAGGAAACACGATACCCTTGACAGTGATTCCTTCTACTTTGTGAAAAGAATCTTACCTTTCCTTGTTTGACAATATAGTAGGGATTACTGCGAGAAAATCCAGCACTTTCAAGAAGATTCATGACATCATTTTTCCTAAAATGTTATTATGAATCCATTAAAAACTTACAGCAAAAATGACAGCTGCAAAAATGCAGTAAAGTATCACGACAACACATCACATAATATAATCACTGTGTGCAATGCACGCTTTGTTTGAAGAAGCTTCTTTATTTGAAAATGGCTAATTCTAAAATGAAATGAGAGAATAAAAATGAAAAATATCTAAAATACTATAGAATTGGAAAGAGATTAAGAAATATGGACCTTGAAGCACAGAGGAGGGAAATACAGGCAAAGATATCACAAGGAGAGACATAAAGCCACCAAGAGTGGGCTAACCTTTTTTTTTAAAATCCCTGAAAGAAATACTATGCAAGCAGTTAAACAGTACATCAATGGATGGATCAAACTGCAAATTCAAAGTCTGCTGTCTATTGTACAAGGACTGATGTTCCAGCTGTCAAACTGCTGACACTCAGTACGACACAACAGAAATAAATTATTTCATGCTAATGATGCAAGTATTGGGTTTGCCTATAGAATTTTACAGAAATACTATTATTCTCACTCAGGTAAGGAAAAGAAGTACCTACGTCACCATTTTCTTGTCTAAGAAATATTGGTCCTTCTTGGCTCCAATGACTCTGCGAAGTGAGACTTCTTCTTTATCAATCTTAAGAAAACAAAAGCCAGTAAATACACATACCTACTGCAAGCAGCTGTAACTAACCCAGAACATTTATGGCACTTTTTACCAGAAATGACTCAAAAGCAGTTACCATGCTGAAGTCTTCCATAACACTGAGATTACTTGAGTCTGCAATTATAACCTATGTC
The DNA here is from genome assembly GCA_013389985.1 of Dryoscopus gambensis. NCBI lineage: Eukaryota > Metazoa > Chordata > Aves > Passeriformes > Malaconotidae > Dryoscopus > Dryoscopus gambensis. The sequence continues at coordinate 14,592 of WEIT01028904.1, forward strand.
CAAAGCAGTTCACTGAACTTACCGGTAACCTGTTGTCAGAATTGTCAAATATAATCTCCACAAATGCCGAAATGACACGAGGACCTGTTCCTTCCTAAGAAAGGAGATGTTTTGGTTAGACAACTGCCACATTAGAAAAGATTTTGAACTCATTCTTCTCCTCTTTTCCCCAACGACCCCACTTCCCCCTTCCTTTCAAGGACTAGAGATGCAAGAGCATCTACATAAGATCCAGCACACATATTTTTATTTCTGAAAATCTTGGCTACACATTCTCTGGTGTGCATTATCAACATAATGTATTACTGTGTAATAAATTCCCTTTTGCCAATGGAAACAAAGAAAGATGCTTTCAAAATAATTAGCTTCAAATACCCACAGCCCAGCAATTTAACATTTTTGTCGTACCATTCAAATGCATTAGCTTATTCTTTAGTTTTGTTGTTAAACACCTTCACTTACATGCAACAAAGCCAGTCTCTGCTCTGGGCGAAGATGACTAAACTCATCGCTGAGGACAAACTGAATTGCTGTAATAAAATAGTAAAGAAACAGAAGATTTATCTTTCATTCAGGGAGATAGGCAACAGTTTCATTAACTCAAAACACACTGGTTTACTGTTGTATAATACAGTCATGCTGTTGCTAAAATCTTACAATATTTCTTCATTAAAAACCTTAATCTGCTGGATCTTTATCATTAAACTTGCTGTACAGCAGGATTTATCTGAAGAAGTCATTGTTGCCACATTACTGGTTCACTGCATAATCAGTAACAATGCTGAACAAGTAGGGATTCATGAGCTTTCCTCTACATATACACAGCACACAGGCTAGGCTAAAAATACTGCTAAAATACTTAGCACTTGACAATTTATAAACATAACGGTCACAAAGCCTACTAACACCTTTAATTAGCATCTCTGCTACCCCATTAATGCTCCCACCCCCCAAAATCCCCCTCATAACCTTATATTAAAAGAATGTCTAAGCTGTGCCAACTGGTATGGAGTAGAATTTAGCCACTAAGGATGTCTAAAACTACTGCAAATATCACAATCGTCTTTCACGGTGGGCAACTTTTAGAATCAGTTTCCTCCTGTAAATACTTTTGCCAACTGAAAGCCTTAGAAGGCCCTTAGTAAGAGAAGCTGAATTCTAGGCAAAAACCTGCAGTAAGTATTAAACAAGTGCACTGAAATCTGCCTTTCATCACTGTCAAGTAATTTCCAATCTGCCACTCCATACTGAGGAGGATAATTTGTTAAACCAAGTTCTAGCAAAAACAAGCAAAGAAACCTGGTATCTTCAGCATTCCTTGGCTAGTAAGAAATCCATGCTTACCATAAAAAAAGTTGCTTTTCCCAGATCCATTTCTTCCCACTGAAAATTAAAACACGAACTATAACATAGGTTATAGGTGACATAGGTTAACGGTGCAATGTACCTTAAATGCTACATAAAAATATTAAAGAGCAGAACCCAAATATAATGCAGCCAAATGAAAGCTCAAGGGTATGAACTTGGTAGGTGGATTACTTAGTCATTGAGTACAAGCCAGTAACCCTTTGTCCACTCAAACACATTACCTTGATTTACAAACTCCAACACTATTCCATAATGAGAATAACAGTTAAACCAATTGTCTTTATTGCCATCTCTTTGGTTCTTATACTGATATTCTGATGGATAAGAACAGTAAACCTAAGTCAAATTCTCCAGGCCCCAGAACATTTATGCAGAGGAAACCATTTGTCTGTGCATTAAGGCTCACAGTATGAACTCTGCATAGCACATTAACTTGTTAATACTCCACTTGTTAATCCAGCAATCGTTTTTTTAAAAGACTGGAATAACTACTACTGCTATATAGAAAAGTAAAGGTGTAAGAACACAGCACTACACCAACATAATCTCAATATTTATTCCGAAGTGTTTCAGCAAGGCCCAGTGTCTTCTCTTTAAGATCAGCACCTATTGTATCAGTTTCAAACCCACTTGTCTTCCAGCAGCAACGAACATCCCTGGCTTTTCATCCCTGCCTGCCTGCCTGCCATCCAGATTCACCTCATCCCCAAAACTACTTGTGATTATTATGAATTCTTTTAAGAAAAGCAAAAAACCACCAGTGAAACAGATTTTTTAGTGTATTTTAGAAACATTAATACCTGGATAAAGTTTTGGCTCCTGAGGAAATAACATTACTAATCAAGACATCTATTCATGTCATATGTATGGTTCTTTTTCCTAGTACCAGAGTTAAATCCTGGCTACTAAGATTTTATGTCCAAAATTGACTATTTGCTGTTGGGTCAGCCGTCTTAAAAGTTGCTGCACAATCACTAAAATCAATGCAAACGAAAAGGCAGGCCCAGGCATCCATAGGCAGAAATAGGAAGAGGTGTGAGAATGATGGACAACAACGTGCTATTAAAATAGGTGTTATTTATGAAACTGCCCCTTAAAATTTATACTTTTTGACAGTCTACAGTCCAGAAATTCATTCCTTTAAAACTGGAAGAAAGAGAATCTTCTTTCTGCGCACAAGTTTATAATTGCTCATGTTCTATTTTATAAAAATGATGACACTTGCACAGACCCCCCCCTCCCCCCCCAAAAAATGAATCCCATACAAATTCTCTGCTGCTGTTCCTGCAAGGACAACCTTTAAAGGAGGTCTGGCTGATACAGAGATGTGCACCCACGAAGGAGTTTATGAATTTCACTCAGTTTCTGAGGACTCAGCTCTTATCCCAGTAAAACTTAACATTAATAGTTGTTTGCTGGAAGTGGAACACACCTTGTGGTACAGACAAATGTACAGAAGTTTCCAAAACAGAAAATACAACCATCACATGTAAGCCAAATACTAAAAACTATAAAGGAGACTAACATGAATATAATCTNGTATTTTAGAAACATTAATACCTGGATAAAGTTTTGGCTCCTGAGGAAATAACATTACTAATCAAGACATCTATTCATGTCATATGTATGGTTCTTTTTCCTAGTACCAGAGTTAAATCCTGGCTACTAAGATTTTATGTCCAAAATTGACTATTTGCTGTTGGGTCAGCCGTCTTAAAAGTTGCTGCACAATCACTAAAATCAATGCAAACGAAAAGGCAGGCCCAGGCATCCATAGGCAGAAATAGGAAGAGGTGTGAGAATGATGGACAACAACGTGCTATTAAAATAGGTGTTATTTATGAAACTGCCCCTTAAAATTTATACTTTTTGACAGTCTACAGTCCAGAAATTCATTCCTTTAAAACTGGAAGAAAGAGAATCTTCTTTCTGCGCACAAGTTTATAATTGCTCATGTTCTATTTTATAAAAATGAT